>JAAAWM010007884.1:0-10691 GCA_036873465.1 Thinopyrum obtusiflorum
AAATATCCCTTTAATAATGTTCCCCAATTAAATGTTCAATTTCTTTTTGCTCCCCAAAATAATGTCCCTTTGAATAATGTTTCTTTCATATTGTTCTCCAAATAATGTTCATTCAAAACACAATAATGTTCCCTAAATAAACATTAAAAAATGTTCCCCAAAAAATATTCATTTTCTTTTTTTGCTCCTCAATAATGTTCCCTGAATAATGTTCCTACTAAAAGAACATTAAAAAATGTTCCCTAAAAAAGTTCATTTTCTTTTTTACTCCTCAATAATGTTCCCTGAATAGTTTTTGAAGAACATTATTGTGGGAACAGTATTCAAGGAACATTCTTTTATCCTTTGTAGTAAACTTGCCTTATTCAGGGAAATCTGGTTGACCGAAGGGAACATTATTCAATTATTACTTTTTAAATCTTCATTTGAAAATGTCCCTTTAATAATGTCCCCAAGTAAATGTTCAACTTTTTTCTCACCTATAATGTCCCTTGATTAATATAATAACGTTTCCGCCAAATAATGTTTCCTCAATCATATTTTCCTTTAATTATGGTCCCCAAATAATGTTCCCTAAATAATCATTGATGCGGACGTAATTTTATTTTACTTGAAGAATATTTTTTAAGCCACGAGAACATTATTCAAGGAACATTATTCTTGTAGTAAACTTTCTTTATTCAATAATCCCCCCTTTAATAATGTTCCTCAAATAAATGTTCACTGTCTTTTTCTCTCTAGAATAATGTTCCCTGAATAATGTTTCTGGGGGGGGGGGGGGGGGGGGGGGGGGGGGGGGGGGGGGGGGGGGGGGGGGGGGGGGGGGGGGGGGGGGGGGGGGGGGGGGGGGGGGGGGGGGGGGGGGGGGGGGGGGGGGGGGGGGGGGGGGGGGGGGGGGGGGGGGGGGGGGGGGGGGGGGGGGGGGGGGGGGGGGGGGGGGGGGGGGGGGGGGGGGGGGGGGGGGGGGGGGGGGGGGGGGGGGGGGGGGGGGGGGGGGGGGGGGGGGGGGGGGGGGGGGGGGGGGGGGGGGGGGGGGGGGGGGGGGGGGGGGGGGGGGGGGGGGGGGGGGGGGGGGGGGGGGGGGGGGGGGGGGGGGGGGGGGGGGGGGGGGGGGGGGGGGGGGGGGGGGGGGGGGGGGGGGGGGGGGGGGGGGGGGGGGGGGGGGGGGGGGGGGGGGGGGGGGGGGGGGGGGGGGGGGGGGGGGGGGGGGGGGGGGGGGGGGGGGGGGGGGGGGGGGGGGGGGGGGGGGGGGGGGGGGGGGGGGGGGGGGGGGGGGGGGGGGGGGGGGGGGGGGGGGGGGGGGGGGGGGGGGGGGGGGGGGGGGGGGGGGGGGGGGGGGGGGGGGGGGGGGGGGGGGGGGGGGGGGGGGGGGGGGGGGGGGGGGGGGGGGGGGGGGGGGGGGGGGGGGGGGGGGGGGGGGGGGGGGGGGGGGGGGGGGGGGGGGGGGGGGGGGGGGGGGGGGGGGGGGGGGGGGGGGGGGGGGGGGGGGGGGGGGGGGGGGATGAAGATTTAAAAAGTAATAATTTAATAATGTTCCCTTTGGGTCAACCAGGTTTCCCTGAATAAGAACAAGGACAAAAGAATATCCTTGAATAATGTTCCCTCAATAATGTTCTCAAAAAATTATTCAAGGAACATTAATGTGGAGCAAAAAGAAAATGAAATTTTTTTGGGGGAACATTTTTGAATGTTTATTTGGGGAACGTTATTTAGGGAACATTATTGTGTTTTGAACAAAGTTCTTAAAAAATGTTCTTAAAAAATGTTTTTAAAAATATGATAACTCCTTGGTATGAACAATTATTTTGGGGACATTATTTGGAGAACAATATTTAAAAAACATTATTCAGGCAACATTATTCTGGAGCGAAAAAGAGAGTGAACATTTATTTGAGGAATATTATTAACGCGGGAATTATTGAATAAAAAAGTTTACTACAGGAATATAATAATGTTCCTTAAATAATGGTCTTAAAAATGTTCTCAAAAAAATGTTCTTAGAATATAATTCTTCGTCAGTACCAGCAACTATTTTGGGGACATTATTTGAAGAACAATTTTAAAGAAACATTATTCATGGAACATTATTGTGGAGCAAAAAAGAGAGTGAACATTTATTTGAGGAACACATATTAAAGGGGGAATTATAATTTCCTTGAGTAAAATTTTTTTTACTACAAGAATATAATAATGTTCCTTGAATAATGTTCTTAACAAATGAGTAATTTTTTTCAAAAACAAATAAAATGTTCTCGGGAGTTTAAAAAAGAATAACTCCTCGGTATCAACAATTATTTGGGGGACATTGTTTGGAGGACAATATTAAAGAAACTTTATTCAAAGAACATTATTAGGGGAGCAAAAAAGAAATGAACATTTATTTACGGAGCATTATTAAAGGGACATTTTTTGAATGAACATTAAGAAATGACAATTTCCTTGAATGAAAAAAGTTTTCTACAAGAATATAATAAATCTTCCTTAAATAATGTTCTTAAAAAATGTTCTTAAAATATAATTCTTCCTCGGTATGAGCAATTATTTTGGGGACATTATTTCAAGAACAATATTAAAGAAACATTATACAAGGAACATTATTGTGGAGCAAAAAGAGAGTGAACATTTATTTGAGGAACATTATTAAAGGGGGGATTGTAATTTCCTTGAATAAAAAAAGTTTACTACAAGAATATAATAATGTTCCTTGAATAATGTTCTTAACAAATGAGTAATTTTTGTTCAAAAATAAATAAATGTTCTCAAGAGTTTAAAAAAATAATTACTCCTCGGCATCAACAATTATTTGGGGAACATTATTTGGAGAAAAATATTAAAGAAACATTATTCAAGGAACATTATTGGGGGAACAAAAAGAAATGAACATTTATTTAGGGAGCATTATTAAAGGGACATTTTTTGAATGAACATTAAGAAATGATAATTTCCTTGAATAAAAAATGTTTAGTACAAATATAATAAATGTTCTTAAAGTATACTCCTCGGTATCAACAATTATTTTGGGGACATTATTTGGAGAACTATATTAAAGAAACATTATTCAGGGAACATTATTGTGGAGCAAAAAAGAGAATGAACATTTATTTGAGGAACATTATTAAAGGGGGAATTATAATTTCCTTGAAAATAAAAAAGTTTACTACAAGAATATAATAATGTTCTTCGAATAATGTTGTTAAAAAGTGGGTAATTTCTGTTCAAAACAAATAAATGTTCTCATGAGCTTAAAAATGTTCTTCAAGTAAAATAAATTTACATTCACATCACCGATTATTGAAAGGGACATTATTTGGGGACCATATTTAAAGAAAAATATTATTGAGGAAACATTATTTGGCGAAAACATTATTGTATTAATCAAGGGACATTATAGGTGGAAAAAATGAAAACTTAGTTGGGGACATTATTAAAGGGACATTTTCGAATGAAGATTTAAAAAGTAATAATTGAATAATATTCCCTTGGGTCAACCAGGTTATCCTGAATAAGAACAAGGACAAAAGAATGTCCTTGAATAATGTTCCCTCAATAATGTTGTTAAAAAATTATTCAGGGAACATTAATGTGGAGCAAAAAAGAAAATGAACATTTTTGAATCTTTATTTGGGGAACATTATTTTGTTTTGAACAAAGTTCTTAAAAAATGTTCTTAAAATATGATAACTCCTTGGTATGTACAATTATTTTGGGGACATTATTTGGAGAACAATATTAAAGAAACATTATTCAGGGAACATTATTCTGGAGCAAAAAAGAGAGTGAACATTTATTTGAGGAACATTATTAAAGGGGGGATTATTGAATAAAGAAAGTTTACTACAAGAATAATGTTCCTTGAATAATGTTCTCAAATAAATGTTCTCATGGGTTAAAAAATATTCTTCAAGTAAAATAAAATTACGTCTGCATCAACGATTATTGAGGGAACATTATTTGGGGCCATAATTAAAGGAAAATATTATTGAGGAAACATTATTTGGCGAAAACATTATTATATTAATCAAGGGACATTATAGGTGAGAAAAAAGTTGAACATTTACTTGGGGACATTATTAAAGGGACATTTTCAAATGAATATTTAAAAAGTAATAATTGAATAATGTTCCCTTCGGTCAACCAGATTTCCCTGAATAAGGCAAGTTTACTACAAAGGATAAAAGAATGCTCCTTGAATACTGTTCCCACAATAATGTTCTTAAAAAGTTATTCAGGGAACATTATTGAGGAGCAAAAAAAGAAAATGAACATTTTTTGGGGAAATTTTTTTTAATGTTCTTTTAGTAGGAACATTATTCAGGGAACATTATTGAGGAGCAAAAAAAGAAAATGAACATTTTTTGGGGAACATTTTTAATGTTTATTTGGGGAACATTATTGTGTTTTGAATGAACATTATTTGGAGAATAATATGAAAGAAACATTATTCAAAGGGACATTATTTTGGGGAGCAAAAAGAAATTGAACATTTAATTGGGGAACATTATTAAAGGGATATTTTTTGAAATGAAAGTTATTAAATTGTTTTTCAAAAAACACAATATTGTCTGAAATTTGAATATGTTCTTCTAGTCAAAATAGTTACTCATCGGCATGAACAATTATGGCAAGGAAACCATTAACTAGGAACATTATTAGAGGGACATTTTTGAATGAACATTAAAAAAATGATAATTTCCTTGAATAAGAAAAGTTTAGTACAAGGATAAAAAAATGTTACTTGAATAATGTTCCCTCGACAATGTTCTTAAAAAAATCACTAAATGTCTTTCGAAAGACCCAATGTGGTCTGAAATTTTAAAATGTTCTTGAATAATGTTGTCTGAAATAGAATGTTGTATGAACGAGCGAAAACAAATTCTAGTCCAAACAAACTATATTCATAACCCGTGTGTGGGTCCAAAAACAAATATCCCAATAAATTACCCGAGCAAGTGCATAATGATGTTATAAGATCCCCTCAGAATTCACATTTTTTAGGGAAACAAAAAAAAGTGAACAAAAAATTCAGCAAACATTCTTTTAGAGAAACATTATTTGGGGAACGTTAACAACAATTATTAGGAAACATTGCTTACGGAACATTATTTAGGGGACTTTTTCATTTTTTTGAGAAAATCTTTTTGAAGTAGACATCCTTTTGAAGTAAAAAATTGTTTGACAACAATTATAATGGAATTTTTTTACAAAAAACTCTTTTACAATAGATATTCTTGATATTGAGGCCATACCTCCTAAATGCCAACTTTCCTAAGAGAAGTTACTATTGCTTTTGTAAAAAAATGACAAATGTTGCCTTTCGTCTCGTTTGCTACAAAAAAAGCACATTTTTCGTTCCCCCTAAAAGTAAGACAATTTCTATTTCATGGAAATCAATCACACATCTACTTTGGGAAAAAGAAATAAACAACACACTTCATTAAAAAAAATCCTTGAAGACACTCATGTTGGTATGGAAAAGCAAACACACCTTTAATTGTTCCTCATTGTTATTCTAGAACTAAGTTTCTTTGACTGTCTCACACAAGAACAGAAAAAAAAGTTGTGCTGAGTCTCCAACATAAATGTTTTGCGCACAAAAGAGTGATTTCCACATAAAGGGAAAAAGGGAACTTAAAAGTTTTCCAAGCAATGACACCAATGAGTTATCAGTAGTTGTGGTGCACATTCAATTCTAGAAACTCAAAGTACTTGCTTTCTCCACACAACTAGCGGCGCTTCTTCCTCTTCTTGGTTGAAACATCATCTTCAAGTCCCTCAACATTTTTTTCGTTGATGTCACACTTTGCCAGCTTGGGGGGGGGGGGGGGGGGGGGGGGGGGGGGGGGGGGGGGGGGGGGGGGGGGGGGGGGGGGGGGGGGGGGGGGGGGGGGGGGGGGGGGGGGGGGGGGGGGGGGGGGGGGGGGGGGGGGGGGGGGGGGGGGGGGGGGGGGGGGGGGGGGGGGGGGGGGGGGGGGGGGGGGGGGGGGGGGGGGGGGGGGGGGGGGGGGGGGGGGGGGGGGGGGGGGGGGGGGGGGGGGGGGGGGGGGGGGGGGGGGGGGGGGGGGGGGGGGGGGGGGGGGGGGGGGGGGGGGGGGGGGGGGGGGGGGGGGGGGGGGGGGGGGGGGGGGGGGGGGGGGGGGGGGGGGGGGGGGGGGGGGGGGGGGGGGGGGGGGGGGGGGGGGGGGGGGGGGGGGGGGGGGGGGGGGGGGGGGGGGGGGGGGGGGGGGGGGGGGGGGGGGGGGGGGGGGGGGGGGGGGGGGGGGGGGGGGGGGGGGGGGGGGGGGGGGGGGGGGGGGGGGGGGGGGGGGGGGGGGGGGGGGGGGGGGGGGGGGGGGGGGGGGGGGGGGGGGGGGGGGGGGGGGGGGGGGGGGGGGGGGGGGGGGGGGGGGGGGGGGGGGGGGGGGGGGGGGGGGGGGGGGGGGGGGGGGGGGGGGGGGGGGGGGGGGGGGGGGGGGGGGGGGGGGGGGGGGGGGGGGGGGGGGGGGGGGGGGGGGGGGGGGGGGGGGGGGGGGGGGGGGGGGGGGGGGGGGGGGGGGGGGGGGGGGGGGGGGGGGGGGGGGGGGGGGGGGGGGGGGGGGGGGGGGGGGGGGGGGGGGGGGGGGGGGGGGGGGGGGGGGGGGGGGGGGGGGGGGGGGGGGGGGGGGGGGGGGGGGGGGGGGGGGGGGGGGGGGGGGGGGGGGGGGGGGGGGGGGGGGGGGGGGGGGGGGGGGGGGGGGGGGGGGGGGGGGGGGGGGGGGGGGGGGGGGGGGGGGGGGGGGGGGGGGGGGGGGGGGGGGGGGGGGGGGGGGGGGGGGGGGGGGGGGGGGGGGGGGGGGGGGGGGGGGGGGGGGGGGGGGGGGGGGGGGGGGGGGGGGGGGGGGGGGGGGGGGGGGGGGGGGGGGGGGGGGGGGGGGGGGGGGGGGGGGGGGGGGGGGGGGGGGGGGGGGGGGGGGGGGGGGGGGGGGGGGGGGGGGGGGGGGGGGGGGGGGGGGGGGGGGGGGGGGGGGGGGGGGGGGGGGGGGGGGGGGGGGGGGGGGGGGGGGGGGGGGGGGGGGGGGGGGGGGGGGGGGGGGGGGGGGGGGGGGGGGGGGGGGGGGGGGGGGGGGGGGGGGGGGGGGGGGGGGGGGGGGGGGGGGGGGGGGGGGGGGGGGGGGGGGGGGGGGGGGGGGGGGGGGGGGGGGGGGGGGGGGGGGGGGGGGGGGGGGGGGGGGGGGGGGGGGGGGGGGGGGGGGGGGGGGGGGGGGGGGGGGGGGGGGGGGGGGGGGGGGGGGGGGGGGGGGGGGGGGGGGGGGGGGGGGGGGGGGGGGGGGGGGGGGGGGGGGGGGGGGGGGGGGGGGGGGGGGGGGGGGGGGGGGGGGGGGGGGGGGGGGGGGGGGGGGGGGGGGGGGGGGGGGGGGGGGGGGGGGGGGGGGGGGGGGGGGGGGGGGGGGGGGGGGGGGGGGGGGGGGGGGGGGGGGGGGGGGGGGGGGGGGGGGGGGGGGGGGGGGGGGGGGGGGGGGGGGGGGGGGGGGGGGGGGGGGGGGGGGGGGGGGGGGGGGGGGGGGGGGGGGGGGGGGGGGGGGGGGGGGGGGGGGGGGGGGGGGGGGGGGGGGGGGGGGGGGGGGGGGGGGGGGGGGGGGGGGGGGGGGGGGGGGGGGGGGGGGGGGGGGGGGGGGGGGGGGGGGGGGGGGGGGGGGGGGGGGGGGGGGGGGGGGGGGGGGGGGGGGGGGGGGGGGGGGGGGGGGGGGGGGGGGGGGGGGGGGGGGGGGGGGGGGGGGGGGGGGGGGGGGGGGGGGGGGGGGGGGGGGGGGGGGGGGGGGGGGGGGGGGGGGGGGGGGGGGGGGGGGGGGGGGGGGGGGGGGGGGGGGGGGGGGGGGGGGGGGGGGGGGGGGGGGGGGGGGGGGGGGGGGGGGGGGGGGGGGGGGGGGGGGGGGGGGGGGGGGGGGGGGGGGGGGGGGGGGGGGGGGGGGGGGGGGGGGGGGGGGGGGGGGGGGGGGGGGGGGGGGGGGGGGGGGGGGGGGGGGGGGGGGGGGGGGGGGGGGGGGGGGGGGGGGGGGGGGGGGGGGGGGGGGGGGGGGGGGGGGGGGGGGGGGGGGGGGGGGGGGGGGGGGGGGGGGGGGGGGGGGGGGGGGGGGGGGGGGGGGGGGGGGGGGGGGGGGGGGGGGGGGGGGGGGGGGGGGGGGGGGGGGGGGGGGGGGGGGGGGGGGGGGGGGGGGGGGGGGGGGGGGGGGGGGGGGGGGGGGGGGGGGGGGGGGGGGGGGGGGGGGGGGGGGGGGGGGGGGGGGGGGGGGGGGGGGGGGGGGGGGGGGGGGGGGGGGGGGGGGGGGGGGGGGGGGGGGGGGGGGGGGGGGGGGGGGGGGGGGGGGGGGGGGGGGGGGGGGGGGGGGGGGGGGGGGGGGGGGGGGGGGGGGGGGGGGGGGGGGGGGGGGGGGGGGGGGGGGGGGGGGGGGGGGGGGGGGGGGGGGGGGGGGGGGGGGGGGGGGGGGGGGGGGGGGGGGGGGGGGGGGGGGGGGGGGGGGGGGGGGGGGGGGGGGGGGGGGGGGGGGGGGGGGGGGGGGGGGGGGGGGGGGGGGGGGGGGGGGGGGGGGGGGGGGGGGGGGGGGGGGGGGGGGGGGGGGGGGGGGGGGGGGGGGGGGGGGGGGGGGGGGGGGGGGGGGGGGGGGGGGGGGGGGGGGGGGGGGGGGGGGGGGGGGGGGGGGGGGGGGGGGGGGGGGGGGGGGGGGGGGGGGGGGGGGGGGGGGGGGGGGGGGGGGGGGGGGGGGGGGGGGGGGGGGGGGGGGGGGGGGGGGGGGGGGGGGGGGGGGGGGGGGGGGGGGGGGGGGGGGGGGGGGGGGGGGGGGGGGGGGGGGGGGGGGGGGGGGGGGGGGGGGGGGGGGGGGGGGGGGGGGGGGGGGGGGGGGGGGGGGGGGGGGGGGGGGGGGGGGGGGGGGGGGGGGGGGGGGGGGGGGGGGGGGGGGGGGGGGGGGGGGGGGGGGGGGGGGGGGGGGGGGGGGGGGGGGGGGGGGGGGGGGGGGGGGGGGGGGGGGGGGGGGGGGGGGGGGGGGGGGGGGGGGGGGGGGGGGGGGGGGGGGGGGGGGGGGGGGGGGGGGGGGGGGGGGGGGGGGGGGGGGGGGGGGGGGGGGGGGGGGGGGGGGGGGGGGGGGGGGGGGGGGGGGGGGGGGGGGGGGGGGGGGGGGGGGGGGGGGGGGGGGGGGGGGGGGGGGGGGGGGGGGGGGGGGGGGGGGGGGGGGGGGGGGGGGGGGGGGGGGGGGGGGGGGGGGGGGGGGGGGGGGGGGGGGGGGGGGGGGGGGGGGGGGGGGGGGGGGGGGGGGGGGGGGGGGGGGGGGGGGGGGGGGGGGGGGGGGGGGGGGGGGGGGGGGGGGGGGGGGGGGGGGGGGGGGGGGGGGGGGGGGGGGGGGGGGGGGGGGGGGGGGGGGGGGGGGGGGGGGGGGGGGGGGGGGGGGGGGGGGGGGGGGGGGGGGGGGGGGGGGGGGGGGGGGGGGGGGGGGGGGGGGGGGGGGGGGGGGGGGGGGGGGGGGGGGGGGGGGGGGGGGGGGGGGGGGGGGGGGGGGGGGGGGGGGGGGGGGGGGGGGGGGGGGGGGGGGGGGGGGGGGGGGGGGGGGGGGGGGGGGGGGGGGGGGGGGGGGGGGGGGGGGGGGGGGGGGGGGGGGGGGGGGGGGGGGGGGGGGGGGGGGGGGGGGGGGGGGGGGGGGGGGGGGGGGGGGGGGGGGGGGGGGGGGGGGGGGGGGGGGGGGGGGGGGGGGGGGGGGGGGGGGGGGGGGGGGGGGGGGGGGGGGGGGGGGGGGGGGGGGGGGGGGGGGGGGGGGGGGGGGGGGGGGGGGGGGGGGGGGGGGGGGGGGGGGGGGGGGGGGGGGGGGGGGGGGGGGGGGGGGGGGGGGGGGGGGGGGGGGGGGGGGGGGGGGGGGGGGGGGGGGGGGGGGGGGGGGGGGGGGGGGGGGGGGGGGGGGGGGGGGGGGGGGGGGGGGGGGGGGGGGGGGGGGGGGGGGGGGGGGGGGGGGGGGGGGGGGGGGGGGGGGGGGGGGGGGGGGGGGGGGGGGGGGGGGGGGGGGGGGGGGGGGGGGGGGGGGGGGGGGGGGGGGGGGGGGGGGGGGGGGGGGGGGGGGGGGGGGGGGGGGGGGGGGGGGGGGGGGGGGGGGGGGGGGGGGGGGGGGGGGGATGAAAAGGAGGGAAAATTATAAAACTTACAACAGCTAAAGGTAAGCATCCACCAACATAGATTGAATTGTTCAATGGAGTTTCAGTCCTATTGAATAGATTGGTGCTGAAGTTATCAATTTCTTTGTTCAAGTGATCAATGCAAAGTTGAGCCAAATCAAGGGTCTTCAACTTGCTAATGTCGTGCAGCCCATAAAGAATTTTCCAATTTGCACAATTCCGAGTGGTTGGACAGAAAACAGAACTTATGAACATAAATAAGAAACTCCGCATGAATCCTTCCTCGGTCTCGTCATTCTTCATGATAGTGATGATATTATCAAATTGAATGTTCTTCTGGCCATTACCGAGATACTGAGACCTAAGTTGTAACACTCTAGCCACAACAACTGGATCTGTGCTATCCAGAGGAAAAGGCACAGAACCAGAACGGATCCCAAAAACCTGAATTACCATGTGTCTTCTAAGATGAATTATTTTATCACCCTTTCTGAAAACTCCAGTCCCATTGCAATTCAGGTGGTCCACCACCCATTGAAGGATTGGTATTGGAACCATTAAGTGAGGATGAATATTCAGAA
>JAAAWM010007885.1:0-10694 GCA_036873465.1 Thinopyrum obtusiflorum
CATTTCCTTCTGCTCCTCGTTGGGTTCGACACTCTTACTTATCGAAAAGAGCCACAATTGATCCCCTATACTTGTGGGTCATCACAACATATGAAAGATCCAACCAAAATCACTCTACCAAGTTAGATGTGTCTCATTATAAGTGACACTTCAACAAATTAGAGGCAATACATGTTTGAAATGATATGCAAGATGCAACCAATATTACACTGTCAATTTGAAGGTGTCTCATCAGAAGTGATTGATGAGGGATACACAAGAAAAGTAGTTTGATGTAAGAACATGGTTAATAGAAAGACATAGTATGTACCAAAAACAGGAAAGCATGTCCTATTCACAGGTATAAAAACAGGAAGGCATGTCATATTCACAGGTATAATGTGTTAACTAAGCAGATGCAATTTACCGTAATTAGAAGCATTACAAGTTAGACACCGTATGCAACATGCAACCACATATCACATTGCCAAGTAAGAGCAAGCACCTGCGATGGTGGTGTAGGGGAATTGCGGTCATCAACTAGAGAGCTACGTTAACTATCTTCATTTAGCCTTGGTGTTTCTTGAGAATCATGTGGGGAGGATGACACTGCACTCTTTAAACGAGTAGCGGGGGGGGGGGGGGGGGGGGGGGGGGGGGGGGGGGGGGGGGGGGGGGGGGGGGGGGGGGGGGGGGGGGGGGGGGGGGGGGGGGGGGGGGGGGGGGGGGGGGGGGGGGGGGGGGGGGGGGGGGGGGGGGGGGGGGGGGGGGGGGGGGGGGGGGGGGGGGGGGGGGGGGGGGGGGGGGGGGGGGGGGGGGGGGGGGGGGGGGGGGGGGGGGGGGGGGGGGGGGGGGGGGGGGGGGGGGGGGGGGGGGGGGGGGGGGGGGGGGGGGGGGGGGGGGGGGGGGGGGGGGGGGGGGGGGGGGGGGGGGGGGGGGGGGGGGGGGGGGGGGGGGGGGGGGGGGGGGGGGGGGGGGGGGGGGGGGGGGGGGGGGGGGGGGGGGGGGGGGGGGGGGGGGGGGGGGGGGGGGGGGGGGGGGGGGGGGGGGGGGGGGGGGGGGGGGGGGGGGGGGGGGGGGGGGGGGGGGGGGGGGGGGGGGGGGGGGGGGGGGGGGGGGGGGGGGGGGGGGGGGGGGGGGGGGGGGGGGGGGGGGGGGGGGGGGGGGGGGGGGGGGGGGGGGGGGGGGGGGGGGGGGGGGGGGGGGGGGGGGGGGGGGGGGGGGGGGGGGGGGGGGGGGGGGGGGGGGGGGGGGGGGGGGGGGGGGGGGGGGGGGGGGGGGGGGGGGGGGGGGGGGGGGGGGGGGGGGGGGGGGGGGGGGGGGGGGGGGGGGGGGGGGGGGGGGGGGGGGGGGGGGGGGGGGGGGGGGGGGGGGGGGGGGGGGGGGGGGGGGGGGGGGGGGGGGGGGGGGGGGGGGGGGGGGGGGGGGGGGGGGGGGGGGGGGGGGGGGGGGGGGGGGGGGGGGGGGGGGGGGGGGGGGGGGGGGGGGGGGGGGGGGGGGGGGGGGGGGGGGGGGGGGGGGGGGGGGGGGGGGGGGGGGGGGGGGGGGGGGGGGGGGGGGGGGGGGGGGGGGGGGGGGGGGGGGGGGGGGGGGGGGGGGGGGGGGGGGGGGGGGGGGGGGGGGGGGGGGGGGGGGGGGGGGGGGGGGGGGGGGGGGGGGGGGGGGGGGGGGGGGGGGGGGGGGGGGGGGGGGGGGGGGGGGGGGGGGGGGGGGGGGGGGGGGGGGGGGGGGGGGGGGGGGGGGGGGGGGGGGGGGGGGGGGGGGGGGGGGGGGGGGGGGGGGGGGGGGGGGGGGGGGGGGGGGGGGGGGGGGGGGGGGGGGGGGGGGGGGGGGGGGGGGGGGGGGGGGGGGGGGGGGGGGGGGGGGGGGGGGGGGGGGGGGGGGGGGGGGGGGGGGGGGGGGGGGGGGGGGGGGGGGGGGGGGGGGGGGGGGGGGGGGGGGGGGGGGGGGGGGGGGGGGGGGGGGGGGGGGGGGGGGGGGGGGGGGGGGGGGGGGGGGGGGGGGGGGGGGGGGGGGGGGGGGGGGGGGGGGGGGGGGGGGGGGGGGGGGGGGGGGGGGGGGGGGGGGGGGGGGGGGGGGGGGGGGGGGGGGGGGGGGGGGGGGGGGGGGGGGGGGGGGGGGGGGGGGGGGGGGGGGGGGGGGGGGGGGGGGGGGGGGGGGGGGGGGGGGGGGGGGGGGGGGGGGGGGGGGGGGGGGGGGGGGGGGGGGGGGGGGGGGGGGGGGGGGGGGGGGGGGGGGGGGGGGGGGGGGGGGGGGGGGGGGGGGGGGGGGGGGGGGGGGGGGGGGGGGGGGGGGGGGGGGGGGGGGGGGGGGGGGGGGGGGGGGGGGGGGGGGGGGGGGGGGGGGGGGGGGGGGGGGGGGGGGGGGGGGGGGGGGGGGGGGGGGGGGGGGGGGGGGGGGGGGGGGGGGGGGGGGGGGGGGGGGGGGGGGGGGGGGGGGGGGGGGGGGGGGGGGGGGGGGGGGGGGGGGGGGGGGGGGGGGGGGGGGGGGGGGGGGGGGGGGGGGGGGGGGGGGGGGGGGGGGGGGGGGGGGGGGGGGGGGGGGGGGGGGGGGGGGGGGGGGGGGGGGGGGGGGGGGGGGGGGGGGGGGGGGGGGGGGGGGGGGGGGGGGGGGGGGGGGGGGGGGGGGGGGGGGGGGGGGGGGGGGGGGGGGGGGGGGGGGGGGGGGGGGGGGGGGGGGGGGGGGGGGGGGGGGGGGGGGGGGGGGGGGGGGGGGGGGGGGGGGGGGGGGGGGGGGGGGGGGGGGGGGGGGGGGGGGGGGGGGGGGGGGGGGGGGGGGGGGGGGGGGGGGGGGGGGGGGGGGGGGGGGGGGGGGGGGGGGGGGGGGGGGGGGGGGGGGGGGGGGGGGGGGGGGGGGGGGGGGGGGGGGGGGGGGGGGGGGGGGGGGGGGGGGGGGGGGGGGGGGGGGGGGGGGGGGGGGGGGGGGGGGGGGGGGGGGGGGGGGGGGGGGGGGGGGGGGGGGGGGGGGGGGGGGGGGGGGGGGGGGGGGGGGGGGGGGGGGGGGGGGGGGGGGGGGGGGGGGGGGGGGGGGGGGGGGGGGGGGGGGGGGGGGGGGGGGGGGGGGGGGGGGGGGGGGGGGGGGGGGGGGGGGGGGGGGGGGGGGGGGGGGGGGGGGGGGGGGGGGGGGGGGGGGGGGGGGGGGGGGGGGGGGGGGGGGGGGGGGGGGGGGGGGGGGGGGGGGGGGGGGGGGGGGGGGGGGGGGGGGGGGGGGGGGGGGGGGGGGGGGGGGGGGGGGGGGGGGGGGGGGGGGGGGGGGGGGGGGGGGGGGGGGGGGGGGGGGGGGGGGGGGGGGGGGGGGGGGGGGGGGGGGGGGGGGGGGGGGGGGGGGGGGGGGGGGGGGGGGGGGGGGGGGGGGGGGGGGGGGGGGGGGGGGGGGGGGGGGGGGGGGGGGGGGGGGGGGGGGGGGGGGGGGGGGGGGGGGGGGGGGGGGGGGGGGGGGGGGGGGGGGGGGGGGGGGGGGGGGGGGGGGGGGGGGGGGGGGGGGGGGGGGGGGGGGGGGGGGGGGGGGGGGGGGGGGGGGGGGGGGGGGGGGGGGGGGGGGGGGGGGGGGGGGGGGGGGGGGGGGGGGGGGGGGGGGGGGGGGGGGGGGGGGGGGGGGGGGGGGGGGGGGGGGGGGGGGGGGGGGGGGGGGGGGGGGGGGGGGGGGGGGGGGGGGGGGGGGGGGGGGGGGGGGGGGGGGGGGGGGGGGGGGGGGGGGGGGGGGGGGGGGGGGGGGGGGGGGGGGGGGGGGGGGGGGGGGGGGGGGGGGGGGGGGGGGGGGGGGGGGGGGGGGGGGGGGGGGGGGGGGGGGGGGGGGGGGGGGGGGGGGGGGGGGGGGGGGGGGGGGGGGGGGGGGGGGGGGGGGGGGGGGGGGGGGGGGGGGGGGGGGGGGGGGGGGGGGGGGGGGGGGGGGGGGGGGGGGGGGGGGGGGGGGGGGGGGGGGGGGGGGGGGGGGGGGGGGGGGGGGGGGGGGGGGGGGGGGGGGGGGGGGGGCTAGAGGTCAGTAGCCCACCTGGATTTCAATTCAGGGTCAGTTGATTCACAATTAAAAGAAGCAGCACCCGCTTAGGCGCGCGGAGCACCTAGTCCACCTGTTCGCCGGGGAAGCGGCGCATCGGTGTCTATCATAGGGGTGTGGGGTGCAGGAGCTGCTTGCGCCTGATCTGGAGGTCGGCGGGGCTTGAAGGGATGACCGGGGGCGGTGCCAAGCACGGCGGTGTGGTGAGGTCGAGGGGGCGAAGGCAGGGGACTGGGCCGATGGTCGCTGGCATTTCGAGGAAGATCTTCAACACTAACTGGCTGGAGGTAGATGAAGGCGATCTGCCCGTTCTTTGTACATCAGAAGGTGCAGAAAAAATGGACTGGCCTATTTGTTTTTAGTCGACTGTTATTTTCATAGGACCACACCTTGTGGTGCGCTGGAGGAGCATCTGCATTTCCCAGCCATCCCTGTGCTCATATTTCAGAATCCTAGAATCTAGTAATTTTGAGTGCCATGCATGTTGTAGAGCTATCATATGTCTCCCGTCATTTATTTCTCACCCCCCCCCCCCCCCCCCCCCCCCCCCCCCCCCCCCCCCCCCCCCCCCCCCCCCCCCCCCCCCCCCCCCCCCCCCCCCCCCCCCCCCCCCCCCCCCCCCCCCCCCCCCCCCCCCCCCCCCCCCCCCCCCCCCCCCCCCCCCCCCCCCCCCCCCCCCCCCCCCCCCCCCCCCCCCCCCCCCCCCCCCCCCCCCCCCCCCCCCCCCCCCCCCCCCCCCCCCCCCCCCCCCCCCCCCCCCCCCCCCCCCCCCCCCCCCCCCCCCCCCCCCCCCCCCCCCCCCCCCCCCCCCCCCCCCCCCCCCCCCCCCCCCCCCCCCCCCCCCCCCCCCCCCCCCCCCCCCCCCCCCCCCCCCCCCCCCCCCCCCCCCCCCCCCCCCCCCCCCCCCCCCCCCCCCCCCCCCCCCCCCCCCCCCCCCCCCCCCCCCCCCCCCCCCCCCCCCCCCCCCCCCCCCCCCCCCCCCCCCCCCCCCCCCCCCCCCCCCCCCCCCCCCCCCCCCCCCCCCCCCCCCCCCCCCCCCCCCCCCCCCCCCCCCCCCCCCCCCCCCCCCCCCCCCCCCCCCCCCCCCCCCCCCCCCCCCCCCCCCCCCCCCCCCCCCCCCCCCCCCCCCCCCCCCCCCCCCCCCCCCCCCCCCCCCCCCCCCCCCCCCCCCCCCCCCCCCCCCCCCCCCCCCCCCCCCCCCCCCCCCCCCCCCCCCCCCCCCCCCCCCCCCCCCCCCCCCCCCCCCCCCCCCCCCCCCCCCCCCCCCCCCCCCCCCCCCCCCCCCCCCCCCCCCCCCCCCCCCCCCCCCCCCCCCCCCCCCCCCCCCCCCCCCCCCCCCCCCCCCCCCCCCCCCCCCCCCCCCCCCCCCCCCCCCCCCCCCCCCCCCCCCCCCCCCCCCCCCCCCCCCCCCCCCCCCCCCCCCCCCCCCCCCCCCCCCCCCCCCCCCCCCCCCCCCCCCCCCCCCCCCCCCCCCCCCCCCCCCCCCCCCCCCCCCCCCCCCCCCCCCCCCCCCCCCCCCCCCCCCCCCCCCCCCCCCCCCCCCCCCCCCCCCCCCCCCCCCCCCCCCCCCCCCCCCCCCCCCCCCCCCCCCCCCCCCCCCCCCCCCCCCCCCCCCCCCCCCCCCCCCCCCCCCCCCCCCCCCCCCCCCCCCCCCCCCCCCCCCCCCCCCCCCCCCCCCCCCCCCCCCCCCCCCCCCCCCCCCCCCCCCCCCCCCCCCCCCCCCCCCCCCCCCCGTGGGTTAGTATGAGACGCGCTACTCTTATAAAGAGTGCAGTTTCATCCTCCCCACATGATTCTCAAGAAACATCAAGCCTAAGTGAAGATATTGAATGTAGCTCTGTACTTGAAGACCGCATTTCCCCTACACCACCATTGCAGGTGCTTGCTCTAACTTCACAGGGTGATATGTGGTTGCATGTTGCATACGGTGTCTAGCTTGTAATGCTTCTAATTAAGGTAAATTGCATCTGCTTAGTTTACACATTATACCTGTGAATATGACATGCCTTCCTATTTTTGGTACATACTACATCTATCTATTAACCATGTTCTTACATGAAACTATCTCTCTTTTGTATCCTGCATCAATCACTTATGATGAGACACCTTTATTCGTTGCATATTGCATATTATTTCTAGCCTATTGCCATGTATTGCTTCTAATTTGGTCAAATACATTTATGAGGCCACCCTTTTAATTTGGCAGAGTGATATTGGTTTCATCTTTCATATGGTTTCTAGCTTGCATTGCTTCTAACTAGTTCAAACACCTTCTGCTTAGTTTACACTTTACACATCATACATGTCAATATGTCATGCTGTCCTGTTTTTCATACATATTCCATCCTCCTATCATGCGGCTGCCTTACATGAAAGCAGTGTTCATCAGTATCATGCATCAATGAGTTCTGAAGAGCAAATTTTATTCCTTTTTCTCGTGGGTTTGACTTGACAAGGAAAAATCAAAAAAGAGGAAGGAAAAGAGTAAGGAAGGCGATGATGGTGTTCCTCTGCAGTAACGTAAACGGAGCATCTGTATGGATTCTCCTCGTACTGCTAGTGCATTACAAGTTCCAAGTCTTCGCTCCCCTACTCCACCATCCAAGGTGCTTGCTCTAACTTGGTAGTGTGATATCTGGTTGCATATTGCATATGGTGTCTAGCTTGTATTGCTTCTAATTAGTGTAAACTGCATCTGCTTAGCTTACACATGATACGTGTGAATATGACACGCCTTCCTGTTTTTGGTACATACTATATCTGTCTATCACACCATGTTCTTACATAAAACTACTCTTCCTGTGTATCCTGCATCAGTCACTTATAATGGGACACCTTTAAGTTGGCAGTGTGATATTGGTTTGTGTCTTGAATATGATTTCTAGCATGTAGTGCTTCTAGTTTGATGAACGCCACCTATGACAAGACAGTTTTAACTTGGCAGAGTGATATTGGTTGCACCTTCCATATGGTGTCTAGCTTGCAGTGCTTCTAATTTGTTGAAGTGCCCCCCCCCCCCCCCCCCCCCCCCCCCCCCCCCCCCCCCCCCCCCCCCCCCCCCCCCCCCCCCCCCCCCCCCCCCCCCCCCCCCCCCCCCCCCCCCCCCCCCCCCCCCCCCCCCCCCCCCCCCCCCCCCCCCCCCCCCCCCCCCCCCCCCCCCCCCCCCCCCCCCCCCCCCCCCCCCCCCCCCCCCCCCCCCCCCCCCCCCCCCCCCCCCCCCCCCCCCCCCCCCCCCCCCCCCCCCCCCCCCCCCCCCCCCCCCCCCCCCCCCCCCCCCCCCCCCCCCCCCCCCCCCCCCCCCCCCCCCCCCCCCCCCCCCCCCCCCCCCCCCCCCCCCCCCCCCCCCCCCCCCCCCCCCCCCCCCCCCCCCCCCCCCCCCCCCCCCCCCCCCCCCCCCCCCCCCCCCCCCCCCCCCCCCCCCCCCCCCCCCCCCCCCCCCCCCCCCCCCCCCCCCCCCCCCCCCCCCCCCCCCCCCCCCCCCCCCCCCCCCCCCCCCCCCCCCCCCCCCCCCCCCCCCCCCCCCCCCCCCCCCCCCCCCCCCCCCCCCCCCCCCCCCCCCCCCCCCCCCCCCCCCCCCCCCCCCCCCCCCCCCCCCCCCCCCCCCCCCCCCCCCCCCCCCCCCCCCCCCCCCCCCCCCCCCCCCCCCCCCCCCCCCCCCCCCCCCCCCCCCCCCCCCCCCCCCCCCCCCCCCCCCCCCCCCCCCCCCCCCCCCCCCCCCCCCCCCCCCCCCCCCCCCCCCCCCCCCCCCCCCCCCCCCCCCCCCCCCCCCCCCCCCCCCCCCCCCCCCCCCCCCCCCCCCCCCCCCCCCCCCCCCCCCCCCCCCCCCCCCCCCCCCCCCCCCCCCCCCCCCCCCCCCCCCCCCCCCCCCCCCCCCCCCCCCCCCCCCCCCCCCCCCCCCCCCCCCCCCCCCCCCCCCCCCCCCCCCCCCCCCCCCCCCCCCCCCCCCCCCCCCCCCCCCCCCCCCCCCCCCCCCCCCCCCCCCCCCCCCCCCCCCCCCCCCCCCCCCCCCCCCCCCCCCCCCCCCCCCCCCCCCCCCCCCCCCCCCCCCCCCCCCCCCCCCCCCCCCCCCCCCCCCCCCCCCCCCCCCCCCCCCCCCCCCCCCCCCCCCCCCCCCCCCCCCCCCCCCCCCCCCCCCCCCCCCCCCCCCCCCCCCCCCCCCCCCCCCCCCCCCCCCCCCCCCCCCCCCCCCCCCCCCCCCCCCCCCCCCCCCCCCCCCCCCCCCCCCCCCCCCCCCCCCCCCCCCCCCCCCCCCCCCCCCCCCCCCCCCCCCCCCCCCCCCCCCCCCCCCCCCCCCCCCCCCCCCCCCCCCCCCCCCCCCCCCCCCCCCCCCCCCCCCCCCCCCCCCCCCCCCCCCCCCCCCCCCCCCCCCCCCCCCCCCCCCCCCCCCCCCCCCCCCCCCCCCCCCCCCCCCCCCCCCCCCCCCCCCCCCCCCCCCCCCCCCCCCCCCCCCCCCCCCCCCCCCCCCCCCCCCCCCCCCCCCCCCCCCCCCCCCCCCCCCCCCCCCCCCCCCCCCCCCCCCCCCCCCCCCCCCCCCCCCCCCCCCCCCCCCCCCCCCCCCCCCCCCCCCCCCCCCCCCCCCCCCCCCCCCCCCCCCCCCCCCCCCCCCCCCCCCCCCCCCCCCCCCCCCCCCCCCCCCCCCCCCCCCCCCCCCCCCCCCCCCCCCCCCCCCCCCCCCCCCCCCCCCCCCCCCCCCCCCCCCCCCCCCCCCCCCCCCCCCCCCCCCCCCCCCCCCCCCCCCCCCCCCCCCCCCCCCCCCCCCCCCCCCCCCCCCCCCCCCCCCCCCCCCCCCCCCCCCCCCCCCCCCCCCCCCCCCCCCCCCCCCCCCCCCCCCCCCCCCCCCCCCCCCCCCCCCCCCCCCCCCCCCCCCCCCCCCCCCCCCCCCCCCCCCCCCCCCCCCCCCCCCCCCCCCCCCCCCCCCCCCCCCCCCCCCCCCCCCCCCCCCCCCCCCCCCCCCCCCCCCCCCCCCCCCCCCCCCCCCCCCCCCCCCCCCCCCCCCCCCCCCCCCCCCCCCCCCCCCCCCCCCCCCCCCCCCCCCCCCCCCCCCCCCCCCCCCCCCCCCCCCCCCCCCCCCCCCCCCCCCCCCCCCCCCCCCCCCCCCCCCCCCCCCCCCCCCCCCCCCCCCCCCCCCCCCCCCCCCCCCCCCCCCCCCCCCCCCCCCCCCCCCCCCCCCCCCCCCCCCCCCCCCCCCCCCCCCCCCCCCCCCCCCCCCCCCCCCCCCCCCCCCCCCCCCCCCCCCCCCCCCCCCCCCCCCCCCCCCCCCCCCCCCCCCCCCCCCCCCCCCCCCCCCCCCCCCCCCCCCCCCCCCCCCCCCCCCCCCCCCCCCCCCCCCCCCCCCCCCCCCCCCCCCCCCCCCCCCCCCCCCCCCCCCCCCCCCCCCCCCCCCCCCCCCCCCCCCCCCCCCCCCCCCCCCCCCCCCCCCCCCCCCCCCCCCCCCCCCCCCCCCCCCCCCCCCCCCCCCCCCCCCCCCCCCCCCCCCCCCCCCCCCCCCCCCCCCCCCCCCCCCCCCCCCCCCCCCCCCCCCCCCCCCCCCCCCCCCCCCCCCCCCCCCCCCCCCCCCCCCCCCCCCCCCCCCCCCCCCCCCCCCCCCCCCCCCCCCCCCCCCCCCCCCCCCCCCCCCCCCCCCCCCCCCCCCCCCCCCCCCCCCCCCCCCCCCCCCCCCCCCCCCCCCCCCCCCCCCCCCCCCCCCCCCCCCCCCCCCCCCCCCCCCCCCCCCCCCCCCCCCCCCCCCCCCCCCCCCCCCCCCCCCCCCCCCCCCCCCCCCCCCCCCCCCCCCCCCCCCCCCCCCCCCCCCCCCCCCCCCCCCCCCCCCCCCCCCCCCCCCCCCCCCCCCCCCCCCCCCCCCCCCCCCCCCCCCCCCCCCCCCCCCCCCCCCCCCCCCCCCCCCCCCCCCCCCCCCCCCCCCCCCCCCCCCCCCCCCCCCCCCCCCCCCCCCCCCCCCCCCCCCCCCCCCCCCCCCCCCCCCCCCCCCCCCCCCCCCCCCCCCCCCCCCCCCCCCCCCCCCCCCCCCCCCCCCCCCCCCCCCCCCCCCCCCCCCCCCCCCCCCCCCCCCCCCCCCCCCCCCCCCCCCCCCCCGCTGGCGTTTCGAGGAAGATCGTAACACTGACTGGCTGGAGGTAGATGAAGGTGATCTGCCCATTCTTTGTACATCGGACGATGCAGAAAAAATGGACTGACCTATTTGTTTTCGGTCGACTGTTATTTTCATAGGACCACACCTTGTGGTGTGCCGGAGGAGCATCTGCATTTCCCTGCCATCCCTATGCTCATATTTCAAAATCCTAGAATCTAGTAATTTCATGTTCCATGCATGTTGTAGAGTTATCATAGGTCTCCCGTCATTTATTTCTGACTGACCTGCTATCTGCTACCTTTACACTGTAGTACTTGTGCACACACTTCACCCATACTCACACTATTGTTTTTTTATGCATGGGTATTTCAGACTCTGACGTAGTGTTGATGAATACAAAAAAGAAAAGACAGAAGTCGCTCCAGTGTAATTCGAAAATAAACACTAAGCGTCTCAGCGCTCTAAAGGGTGCAGTGCCAGCAGATGGAGATAGTAAACGTAGCTCTACAGTTGATGATCTCATTTGCCACACACACCATCCCAGGTGCTTGCTTTAACTTCGCGCTGTCAAATGTGGTTGCATGTTGCATATGGCGTCTAGCTTGTATTGCTTCCAATTTGGTTAAATTGCATCAGCTTACTTTACACA
>JAAAWM010007886.1:0-10699 GCA_036873465.1 Thinopyrum obtusiflorum
ATCACGTGGTCATTTAGATGACTAGAGGGATGTCTATCTAAGTGGGAGTTCTTGAGTAATATGATTAATTGAACTTTAATTTATCATGAACTTTGTACCTGATAGTTTTTGCATGTCTATGTTGTTGTAGATCAATGGCCCGTGCTACAGTTCCCTTGAATTTTAATGCGTTCCTAGAGAAAGCTAAGTTGAAAGATGATGGTAGCAACTACACGGACTGGGTCCGTAACCTGAGGATTATCCTCATTGTTGCACAGAAGAATTACGTTCTGGAAGCACCGCTAGGTGCAAGACCCACTGCAGGAGCAACTCCGGATGTTATGAACGTCTGGCAGAGCAAAGCTGATGAGTACTCGATAGTTCAGTGTGCCATGCTTTACGGCTTAGAATCGGGACTTCAAAGACGTTTTGAACGTCATGGAGCATATGAGATGTTCCAGGAGTTGAAGTTAATATTTCAAGCAAATGCCCTAATTGAGAGATATGAAGTCTCCAATAAGTTCTATAGCTGCAGAATAGAGGAGAATAGTTCTGTCAGTGAACATATACTCAGAATGTCTGGGTACCACAACCACTTTACTCAACTGGGAGTTAATCTTCCTGATGATAGTGTCATTGACAGAGTTCTTCAATCACTGCCACCAAGCTACAAAAGCTTCGTGATGAACTATAACATGCAAGGGAGGGATAAGACAATTCCCGAGCTCTTCGCGATGCTAAAGGCTGCGGAGGTAGAAATCAAGAAGGAGAATCAAGTGTTGATGGTTAACAAGACCACTAGTTTCAAGAAAAAGGGCAAAGGGAAGAAGGGGAACTTCAAGAAGAACGGCAAGCAAGTTGCTGCTCAAGTGAAGAAGCCCATGTCTGGACCTAAGCCTGAGACTGAGTGCTTCTACTGCAAAGGGACTGGTCACTGGAAGCGGAACTACGGGGGGGGGGGGGGGGGGGGGGGGGGGGGGGGGGGGGGGGGGGGGGGGGGGGGGGGGGGGGGGGGGGGGGGGGGGGGGGGGGGGGGGGGGGGGGGGGGGGGGGGGGGGTATACATGTTATTGATGTGTATGTTACTAATGCTCGTAGTAGCGCCTGGGTATTTGATACTGGTTTGGTTGCTCATATTTGTAATTCGAAATAGGAGCTACGAATTAAACGAAGATTGGCTAAGGACGAGGTGACAATGCGCATCGGGAATGGTTCCAAGGTCGATGTGATAGCCGTCGGCACGCTACCTCTACATCTACCTTCGGGATTAGTTTTAGACCTGAATAATTGTTATTTGGTGCCAGCGTTGAGCATGAACATTATATCTGAATCTTGTTTAGTGTGAGACGGTTATTCATTTAAATCAAAGAATAATGGTTGTTCTATTTATATGAGTAATATCTTCTATGGTCATGCACCCTTGAAGAGTGGTCTATTTTTGTTGAATCTCGATTGTAGTGATACACATATTCATAATATTGAAGCTAAAAGATGCAAACTTGATAATGATAGTGCAACATATTTGTGGCACTGCCATTTAGGTCATATTGGTGTAAAGTGCATGAATAAACTCCATGCAGATGGGCTTTTGGAATCACTTGATTATGAATCATTTGATACTTGCGAACCATGCCTCATGGGCAAGATGACTAAAACTCCGTTCCCTGGTACAATGGAGTGAGCCAATGACTTATTGGAAATAATACATACCGATGCATGCAGACCGATGAGTGTTGAGGCACGCGGCGGGTATCATTATTTTCTGACCTTCATAGATGATTTGAGTAGATATGGGTATATCTACTTAATGAAACACAAGTCTGAAACATTTGAAAAGTTCAAAGAATTTCACCCCCCCCCCCCCCCCCCCCCCCCCCCCCCCCCCCCCCCCCCCCCCCCCCCCCCCCCCCCCCCCCCCCCCCCCCCCCCCCCCCCCCCCCCCCCCCCCCCCCCCCCCCCCCCCCCCCCCCCCCCCCCCCCCCCCCCCCCCCCCCCCCCCCCCCCCCCCCCCCCCCCCCCCCCCCCCCCCCCCCCCCCCCCCCCCCCCCCCCCCCCCCCCCCCCCCCCCCCCCCCCCCCCCCCCCCCCCCCCCCCCCCCCCCCCCCCCCCCCCCCCCCCCCCCCCCCCCCCCCCCCCCCCCCCCCCCCCCCCCCCCCCCCCCCCCCCCCCCCCCCCCCCCCCCCCCCCCCCCCCCCCCCCCCCCCCCCCCCCCCCCCCCCCCCCCCCCCCCCCCCCCCCCCCCCCCCCCCCCCCCCCCCCCCCCCCCCCCCCCCCCCCCCCCCCCCCCCCCCCCCCCCCCCCCCCCCCCCCCCCCCCCCCCCCCCCCCCCCCCCCCCCCCCCCCCCCCCCCCCCCCCCCCCCCCCCCCCCCCCCCCCCCCCCCCCCCCCCCCCCCCCCCCCCCCCCCCCCCCCCCCCCCCCCCCCCCCCCCCCCCCCCCCCCCCCCCCCCCCCCCCCCCCCCCCCCCCCCCCCCCCCCCCCCCCCCCCCCCCCCCCCCCCCCCCCCCCCCCCCCCCCCCCCCCCCCCCCCCCCCCCCCCCCCCCCCCCCCCCCCCCCCCCCCCCCCCCCCCCCCCCCCCCCCCCCCCCCCCCCCCCCCCCCCCCCCCCCCCCCCCCCCCCCCCCCCCCCCCCCCCCCCCCCCCCCCCCCCCCCCCCCCCCCCCCCCCCCCCCCCCCCCCCCCCCCCCCCCCCCCCCCCCCCCCCCCCCCCCCCCCCCCCCCCCCCCCCCCCCCCCCCCCCCCCCCCCCCCCCCCCCCCCCCCCCCCCCCCCCCCCCCCCCCCCCCCCCCCCCCCCCCCCCCCCCCCCCCCCCCCCCCCCCCCCCCCCCCCCCCCCCCCCCCCCCCCCCCCCCCCCCCCCCCCCCCCCCCCCCCCCCCCCCCCCCCCCCCCCCCCCCCCCCCCCCCCCCCCCCCCCCCCCCCCCCCCCCCCCCCCCCCCCCCCCCCCCCCCCCCCCCCCCCCCCCCCCCCCCCCCCCCCCCCCCCCCCCCCCCCCCCCCCCCCCCCCCCCCCCCCCCCCCCCCCCCCCCCCCCCCCCCCCCCCCCCCCCCCCCCCCCCCCCCCCCCCCCCCCCCCCCCCCCCCCCCCCCCCCCCCCCCCCCCCCCCCCCCCCCCCCCCCCCCCCCCCCCCCCCCCCCCCCCCCCCCCCCCCCCCCCCCCCCCCCCCCCCCCCCCCCCCCCCCCCCCCCCCCCCCCCCCCCCCCCCCCCCCCCCCCCCCCCCCCCCCCCCCCCCCCCCCCCCCCCCCCCCCCCCCCCCCCCCCCCCCCCCCCCCCCCCCCCCCCCCCCCCCCCCCCCCCCCCCCCCCCCCCCCCCCCCCCCCCCCCCCCCCCCCCCCCCCCCCCCCCCCCCCCCCCCCCCCCCCCCCCCCCCCCCCCCCCCCCCCCCCCCCCCCCCCCCCCCCCCCCCCCCCCCCCCCCCCCCCCCCCCCCCCCCCCCCCCCCCCCCCCCCCCCCCCCCCCCCCCCCCCCCCCCCCCCCCCCCCCCCCCCCCCCCCCCCCCCCCCCCCCCCCCCCCCCCCCCCCCCCCCCCCCCCCCCCCCCCCCCCCCCCCCCCCCCCCCCCCCCCCCCCCCCCCCCCCCCCCCCCCCCCCCCCCCCCCCCCCCCCCCCCCCCCCCCCCCCCCCCCCCCCCCCCCCCCCCCCCCCCCCCCCCCCCCCCCCCCCCCCCCCCCCCCCCCCCCCCCCCCCCCCCCCCCCCCCCCCCCCCCCCCCCCCCCCCCCCCCCCCCCCCCCCCCCCCCCCCCCCCCCCCCCCCCCCCCCCCCCCCCCCCCCCCCCCCCCCCCCCCCCTTCCTCTCCATCCCTGGCCGGCCCATATGGGGGCGCACCAGCCCCTTGTGGCTGGTGCGTTCCCCTCTTGGCCCATAAGGCCCATATCTTTTGCCGGGGTGCCCGGAACCCCTTTCGGTGACCCGATATGTACCCGGTACCCTCCAGAACACTTCCGGTGTCCGAATACTATCGTACTATATATCAATATTTACCTCTCGACCATTTCGAGACTCCTCGTCATGTCCGTGATCTCATCTGGGACTCCGAACAACATTCGGTCACCAAATCACATAACTCATATAATACAATATCATCATCGAACGTTAAGTGTGCGGACCCTACGGGTTCGAGAACTATGTAGACATGACCGAGACACCTCTCCGGTCAATAACCAATAGCGAAACCTGGATGATCATATTGGATCCTACATATTCTAAGAAGATCTTTATCGGTCGAAACGTTATGACAACATACGCAATTCCCTTTGTCATCAGTATGTTACTTGCCCGAGATTCGATCGTCGGTATCTTCATACCTAGTTAATCTCTTTACCGGCAAGTCTCTTTACTCGTTCCGTAATACATCACCTCGTGACCAACTCCTTAGTCGTTTGCTGGCAAGCTTATGATGTGTATTACCGAGAGGGCCCAGAGATACCTCTTCGATACTCGAAGTGACAAATCCTAATCTCGATCTATGCCAACTCAACAAACACCTTCAGAGATACCTGTAGAGCATCTTTATAATCATCCAGTTACGTTGTGACGTTTGATAGCACACAAGGCATTCCTCCGATATCCGGGAGTTGCATAAGCTCATAGTCGATGGAATATGTATTTGACATGAAGAAAGCAATAACAATAAAACTGAACGATCAATATGCTAAGCTAACGGATGGGTCTTGTCCATCACATCATTCTCCTAATGATGTGATCTCGTTATCAAATGACAACTCATGTCTATGGTCAGCAAACCTTAACCATCTTTGATCAACGAGCTAGTCAAGTAGAGGCTCACTAGGGACACAGTGTTTGTCTAAGTATTCACACATGTATTTAGGTGTCTGATCAATACAATTCTAGCATGAATAATAAACATTTATCATGAATAAGGAAATATAAAATAACAACTTTATTATTGCCTCTAGGGCATATTTCCTTCACTAGGATCACCACAAGCTCAGGGGCGCGCCCCCAGGCTTGTGGCTGCCTGGTAGGTCCCCCTCTGGTACTTCTTTTGCCAATAATTTTAATATATTCCAAAATAATTCTCCGTCAATTTTCAGCTCATTTGGAGATGTTCAGAAAAATGTCTCCGATATAGCCCTTTCCGATCCAGAATTCTAGCTGCCGGCAATCTCCCTCTTTATGTGAAACTTGCAAAATAAGAGAGAAAAGACATAAGAATTGTATCATAAAGTAAAATAACAGACCATAATGCAATAAATATCGACACAAAAACATGATGCAAAATGGGCGTATCAGTACCCAATACAAGTAGCCATAAATATCTCATCCAGCGAGGATACCAAGGGTTAATTTATGTTAACGAGATCATTTTCTTGTAAAAAGCACAGTGACATTCTAGCCTTCCTGGTCATACTTGCATGAATCAAAACCACTAACATAACGCCCGTGCATTAATAGGGAACTACAAAATAATTGAAGTTATAATGGATTAGCTGCATACAACAATCAATGGACTTCTAAGACTTTAAAGGAAAACTCAAGCAAGCACGCAACACTGCACATGCGTAACTACACAACCATGAGAGCACCAATATGTAGTTATAAAATACTTTCTCACTCAAGAAATGAGTTGGCTACTTGTTGGTTTGATTGAGTCGGGTGTATAGGCAAGTGTGCGGTTTGAGGCTCCCCAACCACATTATTTAAAACTATTTTTTATAAATTGTTTTCAAATTGGAGGGGTCTAGTGAGGTCTAGATAGATGATAAAGACGGGGATGAAGTGGGAAGTGAACTCTAACCGAAGGGGTATTATGGGGTTCTAGATGCATGAGGGAGATTGGAGTGGGCAGTGAACTCACCGCTGCCACCACCAACTCTAATTTATCTTGTCAACACAAGACTTGCTCAGTATCTTAGATGTTACCTCTCAAACAAGTTTTGAAATCAATATACCTTAAAAGTTGATCCTCGTTGCTTATATTCCTCTCAACACACACACGTGACACCTCACCACACTTTTTGCCTCATTAATTATTTCCTTTTTCTCATTTTTGGTTGCATACTTCACCCCACCTTATTTTTCCTATTGACGCAACCCATCCACATAAAATAGGTCATGCATTTTTACCACGACATCAACATGACATCTTATCATACTTAATCCTCACACTTTGTCCACACCACCAACCTACCAATTTTAGCATATTTTACCACTCCAAAGCGCGGGTTTATAGTTTATATTAAATTTGTAAGTCACATAGAAGTTCCAAACTTCCCTATTGTATACAATGGTTGACCCATGTGGTGAAAACACCCCCGCCACCTCTCTTCAAATGTGGATTTCCACTTACACATTCTTCTACTTTCCATATACATAGGGGATTTGGAATCTCAAGGATAACAATGGTCAATATATCAGGAAGAGGCATCCCAAGGATCTAATAATTCTCTCTCACATGACACATTGGCTTCCTATGCCACATGCTTGTGCACTTCTTAGATCGGGCCAAGCTTTTTATAATATGTTTGTATTTTACTTGACCCCATCACAACTTGGTAATATAAAAGTTATTTGTACAACGCAACTTGCGTTATACATAACACTTTGTATTTTCTCACAAAGTATAATCTATCTTTGATATATATGCTATCCACGACAAATCATTCTAAAAGTCATCAAAGATCCATAATAATTGAACTTATTTACTAACCAGTCCATCGACAAATGATGACAATACCATTTTTATTTTGGAAGTCCTCCCCTTGTAGAAACATCCTACATTCTTGTTTCAAAGCATTCTTGACCAAAGTTGCATATGTTGAAACCACCTGCTATCAAAACCGAAATCATCTTAATCTAATTTGTTTGATAATAACACTCTTCCTCGGCCAGTTGACCTTGATTTTCAACATGCCGGCACATGTTGTTATAACGAGGTGGCCGGATGTAACAACCCAAACCTAATACCTGCCTCTAACAACCTATTTGTAATTTTTTTAGTTATGGATGTTTGTGCATGAGTGTTTTTCTTTTTGTTTTGAGCATGTTGGAACGCTCCGAGACCGATGCGCCAGGTGTCTCCCGTTTATTCACCGCCGTTGCCATGTCATTTGCTTGCGTATTTCACTTTGCCATGTCATCATGTGCATTTCATCTGCATGCTTTTAAAAACTTCCCCCCCCCCCCCCCCCCCCCCCCCCCCCCCCCCCCCCCCCCCCCCCCCCCCCCCCCCCCCCCCCCCCCCCCCCCCCCCCCCCCCCCCCCCCCCCCCCCCCCCCCCCCCCCCCCCCCCCCCCCCCCCCCCCCCCCCCCCCCCCCCCCCCCCCCCCCCCCCCCCCCCCCCCCCCCCCCCCCCCCCCCCCCCCCCCCCCCCCCCCCCCCCCCCCCCCCCCCCCCCCCCCCCCCCCCCCCCCCCCCCCCCCCCCCCCCCCCCCCCCCCCCCCCCCCCCCCCCCCCCCCCCCCCCCCCCCCCCCCCCCCCCCCCCCCCCCCCCCCCCCCCCCCCCCCCCCCCCCCCCCCCCCCCCCCCCCCCCCCCCCCCCCCCCCCCCCCCCCCCCCCCCCCCCCCCCCCCCCCCCCCCCCCCCCCCCCCCCCCCCCCCCCCCCCCCCCCCCCCCCCCCCCCCCCCCCCCCCCCCCCCCCCCCCAGTCTCATCGTAGTCAACTCCTTGAACTTGTCGAAAACCTTTCGCGACAAGTCAAGCTTTGTAGACAGTAACATTACCATTAGCGTCAGTCTTCTTCTTGAAGATCCATTTATTCTCTATGGCACATCGATCATCGGGCAAGTCAACCAAAGTCCATACTTTGTTCTCATACATGGATCCTATCTCAGATTTCATGGCCTCAAGCCATTTATCAGAATCTGGGCTCATCATTGCTTCTTCATAGTTCGTAGGTTCGTCATGGTCTAGTAACATGACTTCCAGAACAGGGTTACCGTACCACTCTAGTGCGGAACGTGCTCTAGTTGACCTACGAGGTTCGGTAGTAACTTGATCAGAAGTTTCATGATCATGATCATTAGCTTTCTCTATAGTTGGTGTAGGCATCACAGGAACGGTTTTCTGTGATGAGCTACCTTCCAATTCGAGAGAAGGTACAATTACCTCATCAAGTTCTACTTTCCTCCCACTCACTTCTTTCGAGAGAAACTCCTTCTCTAGAAAGGATCCATTCTTAGCAACAAAGATCTTGCCTTCGGATCTGTGGTAGAAGATGTACCCAACAGTTTCTTTTGGGTATCCTATGAACGCACTTCTCCGATTTGGGTTCGAGCTTATCAGGCTGAAGCTTTTTCACATAAGTGTCGAACCCCCAAACTTTAAGAAACGATAGCTTAGGTTTCTTGCCAAACCATAGTTCATACGGTGTCGTCTCAACGGATTTAGACGGTGCCCTATTTAACGTGAATACAACTGTCTCTAATAACTCCAAAATGATAATGGTAAATCGGTAAGAGACATCATAGATCGCACCATATCTAATAAAGTACGGTTACGACATTCGGACACACCATTACGCTGTGGTGTTCCAGGTGGCGTGAGTTGTGAAACTATTCCACATTGTTTTAAATGAATGCCAAACTCGTAACTCAAATATTCGCCTCCGCGATCAGATCATAGAAACTTTATTTTCTTGTTACGACAATTCTCCACTTCACTCTGAAATTCATTGAACTTTTAAACATTTCAGACTTGTGTTTCATTAAGTAGATATACCCATATCTGCTCAAATCATCTGTGAAGGTCAGAAAATAACTATACCCGGCGCGAGCCTCAACACTCATCAGACCGCATACATCGGTATGTATTATTTCCAATAAGTCAGTAGCTCGCTCCATTGTTCCAGAGAACAGAGTTTTAGTCATCTTGCCCGTGAGGCATGGTTCGCAAGTATCAAATGATTCATAATCAAGTGATTCCAAAAGCCCATTTGCATGGAGTTTCTTTATGCGCTTTACACCAATATGACCTAAACAACAGTGCCACAAGTATGTTGCACTATCATTATCAACTTTGCATCTTTTGGCATCAATATTATGAACCCCCCCCCCCCCCCCCCCCCCCCCCCCCCCCCCCCCCCCCCCCCCCCCCCCCCCCCCCCCCCCCCCCCCCCCCCCCCCCCCCCCCCCCCCCCCCCCCCCCCCCCCCCCCCCCCCCCCCCCCCCCCCCCCCCCCCCCCTCTCTAACTTAAATGAATAACAGTATTGCAATAAACATGATCTAATCATATTCATGCTCAACGCAAACACCAAATAACATTTATTTAGGTTCAACACTAATCCCAAAGGTAGAGGGAGTGTGCGATGGTGATCATATCAACCTTGGAATCATTTCCAACACACATCATCACCTTGCCTTTAACTAGTCTCTACAACTCCTGTTTCGAGTTACTAATCTTAGCAACTGAACTGGTATCAAATACCTAGGAGTTACTACAAACACTAGTAAAATACACATCAATAACATGTATATCAAATATACCTTTGTTCACTTTGCCATCCTTCTTATCCGCCAAGTATTTGGGGCAGTTCCACTTCTAGTGACCATTTCCTTTGCAGTAGAAGCACTTAGTTTTAGGCTTGGGTCCAGCTTTGGGCTTCTTCACGGGAGTGGCAACTTGCTTGCGATTCTTCTTGAAGTTTCCTTTCTTTCCCTCGCCCTTTTTCTTGAAACTAGTGGTCTTGTTAACCATCAACACTTGATGCTTTTTCTTGATTTTTACCTTCGCTGATTTTAGCATCGCGAAGAGCTTCCCCCCCCCCCCCCCCCCAGCCGTAAAGCATGGTGCACTAAACTATCAAGTAGTCATCATATCGAGCTTGCAAAATGTTCAAAACGTCTATATCTACTACTGCAACAGGTTTGTCACCTAGCGGTGCATCAAGGACATAATTCTTCTGTGCAACAATGAGGACTGTCAATCACTATCTTATCTGGAAGATTAATTAACTCCCACTTGATTCAAGTGATTGGAGTACCTAGACATTCTGAGCACATGCTCACTGGTTGAGCTATTCTCCTCCATCTTGTAGGCAAAGTACTTGTGAGAGGTCTCATACCTCTCGACACGGGCATGAGTCTGAAATACCAAGGGGGGGGGGGGGGGGGGGGGGGGGGGGGGGGGGGGGGGGGGGGGGGGGGGGGGGGGGGGGGGGGGGGGGGGGGGGGGGGGGGGGGGGGGGGGGGGGGGGGGGGGGGGGGGGGGGGGGGGGGGGGGGACTTAAGAACTCCCACTTAGATTGACATCCCTCAAATCATCTAAATGATATGTGATCCAAATAAACTAAACCATGTCTGATCATCACGTGAGATGGAGTAGTCTTCAATGGTGAACATCTCTGTATTGATCATATCTACTATATGATTCACGTTTGACCTTTCGGTCTCTAGTGTTCCGAGGCCATGTCTGTACATGCTAGGCTCGTCAAGTTTAACCCGAGTATTCCGCATGTGCAAAACTGTCTTGCACCCGTTGTATGTGAACATAGAGCCTATCAGATCTGATCATCACCTAGTGTCTCAGCACGACGAACTATTGCAACGGTGCATACTCAGGGAGAACACTTATACCTTGAAATTTTAGTTAAGGGATCATCTTATAATGCTACCGCCGTACTAAGCAAAATAAGATGCATAAAAGATAAACATCACATGCAATCAAAATATGTGACATGATATGGCCATCATCATCTTGTGCCTTTGATCTCCATCTCCAAAGCACCGTCATGATCTCCATCGTCACTTGCTTGACACCTTGAT
>JAAAWM010007887.1:0-10699 GCA_036873465.1 Thinopyrum obtusiflorum
CTGCCATGCTAAGTGTGGCCGTGGGGCGCGGCTCTGACTGCCCGTGCACAAGTAAAGGGGTCAAAAGGAGAGCCCCTACTTTTGTACACCGACACTCGGTTACTTCATATACACCTTTAGGCTGGTGTGTGGGCTTCCTTGGAGAGTTCCTCCGTGTCCTGACCGGAAGGGTAATTGCTGCAGCTCTATCCCGTTCAAGATTACTTGATCCCTCACAATCTGCTGAAGACCTAGGGTTGTCCGAATAAGATGGAGATACATCGCCTGAAGCATGAGTGCTGTCGCTGCTACTCGGCATCTACAGAGAACACATGCGAAACTCAGGAAAGGAGGATAAGTATAAAACTAACAACTTGGTATCAAGCTTTCTAAACATGCCATGCAATAATTTAGAAAATGTACGGCTAATTTGTTAAGTTTGTGTGACTCAGGCGCCCGCGATCTGTAAATAGGCAGTAACTTATTGGAACAAATACAACTTATATGTAGTAAGGAAGGTATATGGGGGGGGGGGGGGGGGGGGGGGGGGGGGGGGGGGGGGGGGGGGGGGGGGGGGGGGGGGGGGGGGGGGGGGGGGGGGGGGGGGGGGGGGGGGGGGGGGGGGGGGGGGGGGGGGGGGGGGGGGGGGGGGGGGGGGGGGGGGGGGGGGGGGGGGGGGGGGGGGGGGGGGGGGGGGGGGGGGGGGGGGGGGGGGGGGGGGGGGGGGGGGGGGGGGGGGGGGGGGGGGGGGGGGGGGGGGGGGGGGGGGGGGGGGGGGGGGGGGGGGGGGGGGGGGGGGGGGGGGGGGGGGGGGGGGGGGGGGGGGGGGGGGGGGGGGGGGGGGGGGGGGGGGGGGGGGGGGGGGGGGGGGGGGGGGGGGGGGGGGGGGGGGGGGGGGGGGGGGGGGGGGGGGGGGGGGGGGGGGGGGGGGGGGGGGGGGGGGGGGGGGGGGGGGGGGGGGGGGGGGGGGGGGGGGGGGGGGGGGGGGGGGGGGGGGGGGGGGGGGGGGGGGGGGGGGGGGGGGGGGGGGGGGGGGGGGGGGGGGGGGGGGGGGGGGGGGGGGGGGGGGGGGGGGGGGGGGGGGGGGGGGGGGGGGGGGGGGGGGGGGGGGGGGGGGGGGGGGGGGGGGGGGGGGGGGGGGGGGGGGGGGGGGGGGGGGGGGGGGGGGGGGGGGGGGGGGGGGGGGGGGGGGGGGGGGGGGGGGGGGGGGGGGGGGGGGGGGGGGGGGGGGGGGGGGGGGGGGGGGGGCGCGGGCCACCTCGTGTTGGGAATGGCAGTGGAGGTAGGCTTGACACCGAAGAGCGGGCACACAGCCGGGGTGAGCACGGCGGCGCCGGAGAGGGTTCTGCTGTGGATCTGGGGGAGGGGGGAGCTGGCGATGGAGATTGGGTGGACTAGTTGAGTGAAACGCGAGCGGACGGTGGGGGTGGGGGGTGTTGGGGACTCCGGGTGTTGGCGGCCTAGGTGAAAAGGGTGAAAAATATCCCCGGTCACCACGCGCGTGGATAGGCCTATGCAAACGGTTGCCTCTAAGCGCTCGTGTGCACAAACAGAATAATTTCGTTTGAAATGAAGACGTACTAATTTTGAAATGAAGATGTGAGTTCATCGTTTCGCCTCTAAAATTTTCCCACGTAAAGCAATCACAATTATACCACAGGTTTGATTTGCTAGCGCATTTTAGGTCTCGTGTGCTATATGTAAGACATTTTTTGGCATTTACCGTGCATTTTGGCATATAAATCAGTTCCTAGCCGGACTGCATTTCCTGTCGAAAGGGATGAGGATTGCCGTTCGATCTAGGAGCATCCAACGGTGTAGACGTACGATCCGTGGGGTTTGGGTTCTGGCTAATCAGAACGCACGACTCAGATCACGTGCGCAGCAAAGGGGGGGGGGCATCGGCCACGGTTTGGTAGGCACACGGCTTTCGTGTGTGAACTGTGTGCTATTTGAAAACATTCTTTTGGGAGGGGCTATTTGAAAACATTTACATGTGCTGTCGAAAGGGATGAGGATCGTCGTTCGATCAAGGAGAATCCAACGGTGCAGACGTACGATCCGTGGGGTTTGGGTTCTGGCCAATCAGAATGCATGACTCAGATCGCACGCGTGGCAGAGGGGGAGGGGCGCATCGGCCACGGTTTAGTGGACACACAACATTCGTGAGTGAACCGTGTGCTCTTTGAAAACATTTACATTACCTAACATCATATTTTTGTTCGAACGAAAACATGAGTTCATCGTTTCGCCTCCAATTTTTTTCCACGGTAAGAAATCACGAGTATAGTGGAGAGTATATATGATACTAGTGTATGATACTACCTTTAATTAATTATAGCACATAGTATAATACATAGAGTTAGTATCATAGATCATATTTATTGCCATGCATGACACAAATTAGCATCACATTTAACATGATACGGTATCTACCTATATGTTACTCTAACCCTCTCTATATATATTTAATTCTTTGCCACATCAGCATACTTGCTATTTCCGAGTGCATGCATGACATCGTCGGCTATGATACCACCACTATGGCCAGCCTTATATAGTGGGGAGTATCATATACTATATATAGTGTCATGCATATGATACTAGTGTATGATACTACGTACGTACCTTCATAGTGCATATATAATATCATAGAGTAGTATATAAAATAGATGATCGTATTTATGGCCATGCATGACACAAAGTACCCCCCCCCCCCCCCCCCCCCCCCCCCCCCCCCCCCCCCCCCCCCCCCCCCCCCCCCCCCCCCCCCCCCCCCCCCCCCCCCCCCCCCCCCCCCCCCCCCCCCCCCCCCCCCCCCCCCCCCCCCCCCCCCCCCCCCCCCCCCCCCCCCCCCCCCCCCCCCCCCCCCCCCCCCCCCCCCCCCCCCCCCCCCCCCCCCCCCCCCCCCCCCCCCCCCCCCCCCCCCCCCCCCCCCCCCCCCCCCCCCCCCCCCCCCCCCCCCCCCCCCCCCCCCCCCCCCCCCCCCCCCCCCCCCCCCCCCCCCCCCCCCCCCCCCCCCCCCCCCCCCCCCCCCCCCCCCCCCCCCCCCCCCCCCCCCCCCCCCCCCCCCCCCCCCCCCCCCCCCCCCCCCCCCCCCCCCCCCCCCCCCCCCCCCCCCCCCCCCCCCCCCCCCCCCCCCCCCCCCCCCCCCCCCCCCCCCCCCCCCCCCCCCCCCCCCCCCCCCCCCCCCCCCCCCCCCCCCCCCCCCCCCCCCCCCCCCCCCCCCCCCCCCCCCCCCCCCCCCCCCCCCCCCCCCCCCCCCCCCCCCCCCCCCCCCCCCCCCCCCCCCCCCCCCCCCCCCCCCCCCCCCCCCCCCCCCCCCCCCCCCCCCCCCCCCCCCCCCCCCCCCCCCCCCCCCCCCCCCCCCCCCCCCCCCCCCCCCCCCCCCCCCCCCCCCCCCCCCCCCCCCCCCCCCCCCCCCCCCCCCCCCCCCCCCCCCCCCCCCCCCCCCCCCCCCCCCCCCCCCCCCCCCCCCCCCCCCCCCCCCCCCCCCCCCCCCCCCCCCCCCCCCCCCCCCCCCCCCCCCCCCCCCCCCCCCCCCCCCCCCCCCCCCCCCCCCCCCCCCCCCCCCCCCCCCCCCCCCCCCCCCCCCCCCCCCCCCCCCCCCCCCCCCCCCCCCCCCCCCCCCCCCCCCCCCCCCCCCCCCCCCCCCCCCCCCCCCCCCCCCCCCCCCCCCCCCCCCCCCCCCCCCCCCCCCCCCCCCCCCCCCCCCCCCCCCCCCCCCCCCCCCCCCCCCCCCCCCCCCCCCCCCCCCCCCCCCCCCCCCCCCCCCCCCCCCCCCCCCCCCCCCCCCCCCCCCCCCCCCCCCCCCCCCCCCCCCCCCCCCCCCCCCCCCCCCCCCCCCCCCCCCCCCCCCCCCCCCCCCCCCCCCCCCCCCCCCCCCCCCCCCCCCCCCCCCCCCCCCCCCCCCCCCCCCCCCCCCCCCCCCCCCCCCCCCCCCCCCCCCCCCCCCCCCCCCCCCCCCCCCCCCCCCCCCCCCCCCCCCCCCCCCCCCCCCCCCCCCCCCCCCCCCCCCCCCCCCCCCCCCCCCCCCCCCCCCCCCCCCCCCCCCCCCCCCCCCCCCCCCCCCCCCCCCCCCCCCCCCCCCCCCCCCCCCCCCCCCCCCCCCCCCCCCCCCCCCCCCCCCCCCCCCCCCCCCCCCCCCCCCCCCCCCCCCCCCCCCCCCCCCCCCCCCCCCCCCCCCCCCCCCCCCCCCCCCCCCCCCCCCCCCCCCCCCCCCCCCCCCCCCCCCCCCCCCCCCCCCCCCCCCCCCCCCCCCCCCCCCCCCCCCCCCCCCCCCCCCCCCCCCCCCCCCCCCCCCCCCCCCCCCCCCCCCCCCCCCCCCCCCCCCCCCCCCCCCCCCCCCCCCCCCCCCCCCCCCCCCCCCCCCCCCCCCCCCCCCCCCCCCCCCCCCCCCCCCCCCCCCCCCCCCCCCCCCCCCCCCCCCCCCCCCCCCCCCCCCCCCCCCCCCCCCCCCCCCCCCCCCCCCCCCCCCCCCCCCCCCCCCCCCCCCCCCCCCCCCCCCCCCCCCCCCCCCCCCCCCCCCCCCCCCCCCCCCCCCCCCCCCCCCCCCCCCCCCCCCCCCCCCCCCCCCCCCCCCCCCCCCCCCCCCCCCCCCCCCCCCCCCCCCCCCCCCCCCCCCCCCCCCCCCCCCCCCCCCCCCCCCCCCCCCCCCCCCCCCCCCCCCCCCCCCCCCCCCCCCCCCCCCCCCCCCCCCCCCCCCCCCCCCCCCCCCCCCCCCCCCCCCCCCCCCCCCCCCCCCCCCCCCCCCCCCCCCCCCCCCCCCCCCCCCCCCCCCCCCCCCCCCCCCCCCCCCCCCCCCCCCCCCCCCCCCCCCCCCCCCCCCCCCCCCCCCCCCCCCCCCCCCCCCCCCCCCCCCCCCCCCCCCCCCCCCCCCCCCCCCCCCCCCCCCCCCCCCCCCCCCCCCCCCCCCCCCCCCCCCCCCCCCCCCCCCCCCCCCCCCCCCCCCCCCCCCCCCCCCCCCCCCCCCCCCCCCCCCCCCCCCCCCCCCCCCCCCCCCCCCCCCCCCCCCCCCCCCCCCCCCCCCCCCCCCCCCCCCCCCCCCCCCCCCCCCCCCCCCCCCCCCCCCCCCCCCCCCCCCCCCCCCCCCCCCCCCCCCCCCCCCCCCCCCCCCCCCCCCCCCCCCCCCCCCCCCCCCCCCCCCCCCCCCCCCCCCCCCCCCCCCCCCCCCCCCCCCCCCCCCCCCCCCCCCCCCCCCCCCCCCCCCCCCCCCCCCCCCCCCCCCCCCCCCCCCCCCCCCCCCCCCCCCCCCCCCCCCCCCCCCCCCCCCCCCCCCCCCCCCCCCCCCCCCCCCCCCCCCCCCCCCCCCCCCCCCCCCCCCCCCCCCCCCCCCCCCCCCCCCCCCCCCCCCCCCCCCCCCCCCCCCCCCCCCCCCCCCCCCCCCCCCCCCCCCCCCCCCCCCCCCCCCCCCCCCCCCCCCCCCCCCCCCCCCCCCCCCCCCCCCCCCCCCCCCCCCCCCCCCCCCCCCCCCCCCCCCCCCCCCCCCCCCCCCCCCCCCCCCCCCCCCCCCCCCCCCCCCCCCCCCCCCCCCCCCCCCCCCCCCCCCCCCCCCCCCCCCCCCCCCCCCCCCCCCCCCCCCCCCCCCCCCCCCCCCCCCCCCCCCCCCCCCCCCCCCCCCCCCCCCCCCCCCCCCCCCCCCCCCCCCCCCCCCCCCCCCCCCCCCCCCCCCCCCCCCCCCCCCCCCCCCCCCCCCCCCCCCCCCCCCCCCCCCCCCCCCCCCCCCCCCCCCCCCCCCCCCCCCCCCCCCCCCCCCCCCCCCCCCCCCCCCCCCCCCCCCCCCCCCCCCCCCCCCCCCCCCCCCCCCCCCCCCCCCCCCCCCCCCCCCCCCCCCCCCCCCCCCCCCCCCCCCCCCCCCCCCCCCCCCCCCCCCCCCCCCCCCCCCCCCCCCCCCCCCCCCCCCCCCCCCCCCCCCCCCCCCCCCCCCCCCCCCCCCCCCCCCCCCCCCCCCCCCCCCCCCCCCCCCCCCCCCCCCCCCCCCCCCCCCCCCCCCCCCCCCCCCCCCCCCCCCCCCCCCCCCCCCCCCCCCCCCCCCCCCCCCCCCCCCCCCCCCCCCCCCCCCCCCCCCCCCCCCCCCCCCCCCCCCCCCCCCCCCCCCCCCCCCCCCCCCCCCCCCCCCCCCCCCCCCCCCCCCCCCCCCCCCCCCCCCCCCCCCCCCCCCCCCCCCCCCCCCCCCCCCCCCCCCCCCCCCCCCCCCCCCCCCCCCCCCCCCCCCCCCCCCCCCCCCCCCCCCCCCCCCCCCCCCCCCCCCCCCCCCCCCCCCCCCCCCCCCCCCCCCCCCCCCCCCCCCCCCCCCCCCCCCCCCCCCCCCCCCCCCCCCCCCCCCCCCCCCCCCCCCCCCCCCCCCCCCCCCCCCCCCCCCCCCCCCCCCCCCCCCCCCCCCCCCCCCCCCCCCCCCCCCCCCCCCCCCCCCCCCCCCCCCCCCCCCCCCCCCCCCCCCCCCCCCCCCCCCCCCCCCCCCCCCCCCCCCCCCCCCCCCCCCCCCCCCCCCCCCCCCCCCCCCCCCCCCCCCCCCCCCCCCCCCCCCCCCCCCCCCCCCCCCCCCCCCCCCCCCCCCCCCCCCCCCCCCCCCCCCCCCCCCCCCCCCCCCCCCCCCCCCCCCCCCCCCCCCCCCCCCCCCCCCCCCCCCCCCCCCCCCCCCCCCCCCCCCCCCCCCCCCCCCCCCCCCCCCCCCCCCCCCCCCCCCCCCCCCCCCCCCCCCCCCCCCCCCCCCCCCCCCCCCCCCCCCCCCCCCCCCCCCCCCCCCCCCCCCCCCCCCCCCCCCCCCCCCCCCCCCCCCCCCCCCCCCCCCCCCCCCCCCCCCCCCCCCCCCCCCCCCCCCCCCCCCCCCCCCCCCCCCCCCCCCCCCCCCCCCCCCCCCCCCCCCCCCCCCCCCCCCCCCCCCCCCCCCCCCCCCCCCCCCCCCCCCCCCCCCCCCCCCCCCCCCCCCCCCCCCCCCCCCCCCCCCCCCCCCCCCCCCCCCCCCCCCCCCCCCCCCCCCCCCCCCCCCCCCCCCCCCCCCCCCCCCCCCCCCCCCCCCCCCCCCCCCCCCCCCCCCCCCCCCCCCCCCCCCCCCCCCCCCCCCCCCCCCCCCCCCCCCCCCCCCCCCCCCCCCCCCCCCCCCCCCCCCCCCCCCCCCCCCCCCCCCCCCCCCCCCCCCCCCCCCCCCCCCCCCCCCCCCCCCCCCCCCCCCCCCCCCCCCCCCCCCCCCCCCCCCCCCCCCCCCCCCCCCCCCCCCCCCCCCCCCCCCCCCCCCCCCCCCCCCCCCCCCCCCCCCCCCCCCCCCCCCCCCCCCCCCCCCCCCCCCCCCCCCCCCCCCCCCCCCCCCCCCCCCCCCCCCCCCCCCCCCCCCCCCCCCCCCCCCCCCCCCCCCCCCCCCCCCCCCCCCCCCCCCCCCCCCCCCCCCCCCCCCCCCCCCCCCCCCCCCCCCCCCCCCCCCCCCCCCCCCCCCCCCCCCCCCCCCCCCCCCCCCCCCCCCCCCCCCCCCCCCCCCCCCCCCCCCCCCCCCCCCCCCCCCCCCCCCCCCCCCCCCCCCCCCCCCCCCCCCCCCCCCCCCCCCCCCCCCCCCCCCCCCCCCCCCCCCCCCCCCCCCCCCCCCCCCCCCCCCCCCCCCCCCCCCCCCCCCCCCCCCCCCCCCCCCCCCCCCCCCCCCCCCCCCCCCCCCCCCCCCCCCCCCCCCCCCCCCCCCCCCCCCCCCCCCCCCCCCCCCCCCCCCCCCCCCCCCCCCCCCCCCCCCCCCCCCCCCCCCATGTGGCACACAATTAAATGAGGAAAGAGAGGATGTGGTATCATATCATGATATTGTGTCATATTAAATGTTGTACTACTACTTTGTGTGATGCATGACAATTAGTAAGGCAACCTAACATGCTAACTTATGATACTATGCATTACGGAAGTAGTATTCTACACTATCATATGCATGATACTAGTATATATGATACTCCCCATTACAACCAGCCTTATAGGGCTCAATTCAAAAATCTCACCAACCAAGGTAGATGGTGAGTGGTGGAATACTTTTTGTAGTTTGCAAAAACACCCAATTAATGCTTTTGTTCTCCTCAAAAAATTATGTTTTCCAATGTATTAATTGCAATACATGCATGCATATATAAAGTACATGCATTGGTCAACTTTCTCTTAATACTTGCATGCAATGATTTAATGCACCTTGGAATCTGGACATGTGATGGGGAACAACCAAATTGAGCCTTATAAAATGGAAAAACTAAAATTTTGAGATAAGCCTATAAACCGGAAAGGAGGAAGTATATATGCATGATACTAGTATATGATCGGCAATACCTTCATAATGCGCGCATGCATAGTATCATAAGTTAGTATCTTAGGTTCCTTATTAATTGCCATGCATGACACAAAGTAGTACAACATTTAATATGATACGGTATCATGATATGATACCGCACCCTCTCTTTCATCATTTAACTGTGTGCCACATCATCCAAAAAGTCTAGTTGGCATGCATCATACCACTTGATACTCCCATATTACGACCAGCCTTATTAGGGTGGCCATAGTGGGGGTATCATAGCCGGTATCATGCACTCGGGAATAGAAAATATGATGATGTGGCAAAGAAGCAGGAACATAGGTAGATATCGTAACATATATATAATAAATGCTATACTACTTTGTGTCATGCATGGCCATAAATAAAGTCATGCTAGTACTAATCTATGATACTATATATGCACTATGAAGGTACGTACGTAGTATCATACACTAGTATCATATGCATGATACTATATATATATAGTATATGATACTCCGCACTATATAAGGCTGGCCATAGTGGTGGCATCATAGCCGACGATGTCATGCACTCAGAAATAGCAAGTATGCTGATGTGGCAAAGAATTAAATATATATAAAGAGGATTAGAGTAACATATAGGTAGATACCGTATCATGTTAAATGCGATGCTAATTTGTGTCATGCATGGCAATAAATATGATCTATATATGATACTATACTCTATGTATTATACTATGCGCTATAATTAATTAAAGGTAGTATCATACACTAGTATCATATATACTGTATATTCATGATACTAGTATATGACACTCTCCACTATACTCGTGATTTCTTACCGTGGAAAAAAATTGGAGGTGAAACGATCAACTCATGTTTTCATTCGAACAAAAATATGATGTTAGGTAATGTAAATGTTTTCAAAGAGCACACGGTTCACCCACGAAAGCCGTGTGTCCACTAAACCGTGGCCGATGCACCCCCCCACCCCTCTGCCACACGCGCGATCTGATTGGCCAGAACCCAAACCTCACGGATCATACGTCTGCACCGTTGAATTCTCCTTGATCGAACGGTGATCCTCATCCCTTTCGACAACACATGTACATGTTTTCAAATAGCCCCTCCCAAAAAATGTTTTCAAATATCACACAGTTCACACACAAAAGCCGTGTGCCTACCAAACCGTGGCCGATGCCCCCCTTGCTGCATGCGCGATCTGACTCGTGCGTTCTGATTGGCCATAACCCAAATCCCACGGATCATACGTCTGCACCATTGGATGCTCCCAGATTGAACGGCAATCCTGATCCCTTTCGACAGGAAATTCAGTCCGGCTAGGAATTGATTTATATGCCAACATGCATGGTAAATGCCAAAAAATGTCTTACATATAGCACACGAGACCTGAAATGCACCAGGAAATCAAACCCGTGGTAAAATTGTGATTGGTTTACGTGGGAAAAATTTAGAGGCGAAACGATGAACTCACGTCTTCATTTCAAACCTGTGCCTTGTAGGCATAGCCGGTCCCAAGCCCGGGTAAAGGAGGAGGGTTGTGATAGGCTTGCCCCCCCCCCCCCCCCCCCCCCCCCCCCCCCCCCCCCCCCCCCCCCCCCCCCCCCCCCCCCCCCTAAGGGTTGTGATAGGCTTGGCGAGCCAACGTAAAAACTAGCCAGTCTTTTGTGTATGAAACCCATTTGGGCAAGAGTAGTACTAGGATGGGTGACCTCCTGGGAAGTCCTAGTGAAAGGGTTTCATATCTAGCCTACCCCAACTTGTTTGGGATAACAGGCTTCATAAATAAATAAATGAAATTCATTTCAAACGAAATTATTTTGTTTGTGCACACGAGCGCTTAGAGGCAACCGTTTGCATAGGCCTTTCTGCGCGCGCGGCGATCGGGGATATTTTTCACCCTTTTCACCTAGGCCGCCAACACCCGGAGTCCCCAACACCCCCCGCCGTCCGCCCGCGTTTCACTCAACTAGTCCACCCAATCTCTTTCGCCAGCTCCCCCCTCCCCCAGATCCACAGCAGAACCCTCTCCGGCGCCGCCATGCTCACCCCGGCCGTGTGCCCGCTCTTTGGTGTCAAGCCTGCCTCCACTGCTGTTCCCAACACACGGCGGCCCACGCCTCGCCGTCTTTGTTTTCTCGACAGCCACCCTCGAGCATATCGATGCAGTAACCCTCACCTCTCCTGTGGCCCTGCCGGGTTTGCATTAAGAAGCCTGGTAGTTACTGCTCTCCATCGCGGCGAGGCATATTTCCTCGCAATCCCTCTTCCAATTTCGTTCCGTATGTTCCCAAATTGGCTATAAAATAATGGAGAGCGTATATATGTTCATTATCTACCTTCCTTACTACATATAAGCTGTATTTGTTACTGCCTATTTACAAATCGCGGGCTCCCGAGTCACACAAACTTAACAAATTAGCCGTACATTTTCTAAATTATTGCA
>JAAAWM010007888.1:0-10703 GCA_036873465.1 Thinopyrum obtusiflorum
TATCCATCATAGCCTTACTCCTTTGCGTTGCTTACCCATCGAGACTAGCCATTGAGTATTGCCGGCAACGAGACTTGTGCACATTAGTCATCATACTTACCATAGCATATATACATCATTGTTGCATATCTTGGTATCATCTCTCGTGTCACAAGGTTGTCATTGCATACACAATTGCTATCTTGGTTCGTCAAGAATTGCATGAGAAAAGAGCTCAAACAAGATTTTAAGCAAAAGAGAAAGATAAGAAAAAATCTTTTAAGCAAGAACCATAGCATCATACAACATTAAGATTGTCATACTCGATCATCTTGGATCATCGCATAGAAACACCTTGCATAGAGCATACTTGGGATAGAAGTTGTTGCATTTTTGCTTAGTAGGTTGTGCACAAGTCTTTGTATCCGCCTATTGTGCAATCGTGCTAGCGTCTCTCTAGTGTTGTGCAACAAGAGCATTTTTGTGGATTCCACATTTTGGCTCATCCTTGGTTTCCCAACCCCACTTATGTTTTTGCTTGTGTGTTTCCATGTACATGAAATTTCTTGGTCTACTTGTTGCATTGCAATCTTGCGAATCTTTACCAACATTATTGAAGCTCACTTACAATTCCATCAAATTTTGTGCCACCATCCTAACCAAGCTCCACCATAAGCTTTTACTTGTGTAGGTGTGAGAAACCGACAAGAATTGGTACCAATTGTGCTATTTCCTTGTCCACATTGGAGTGATCATTGATCCACTTTCAACTTCGGTCAAGGTACATTTCGTATTCGTTCTTCTCTTTCTACCACTCACATTTTTCTCTTGGAATGATGGATAGGCCAAGTACTTCTACCAACCCACTCTTCATTGAGCATGACGACGACATGAACTCCTACGTCACCAACCCCCCCCCCCCCCCCCCCCCCCCCCCCCCCCCCCCCCCCCCCCCCCCCCCCCCCCCCCCCCCCCCCCCCCCCCCCCCCCCCCCCCCCCCCCCCCCCCCCCCCCCCCCCCCCCCCCCCCCCCCCCCCCCCCCCCCCCCCCCCCCCCCCCCCCCCCCCCCCCCCCCCCCCCCCCCCCCCCCCCCCCCCCCCCCCCCCCCCCCCCCCCCCCCCCCCCCCCCCCCCCCCCCCCCCCCCCCCCCCCCCCCCCCCCCCCCCCCCCCCCCCCCCCCCCCCCCCCCCCCCCCCCCCCCCCCCCCCCCCCCCCCCCCCCCCCCCCCCCCCCCCCCCCCCCCCCCCCCCCCCCCCCCCCCCCCCCCCCCCCCCCCCCCCCCCCCCCCCCCCCCCCCCCCCCCCCCCCCCCCCCCCCCCCCCCCCCCCCCCCCCCCCCCCCCCCCCCCCCCCCCCCCCCCCCCCCCCCCCCCCCCCCCCCCCCCCCCCCCCCCCCCCCCCCCCCCCCCCCCCCCCCCCCCCCCCCCCCCCCCCCCCCCCCCCCCCCCCCCCCCCCCCCCCCCCCCCCCCCCCCCCCCCCCCCCCCCCCCCCCCCCCCCCCCCCCCCCCCCCCCCCCCCCCCCCCCCCCCCCCCCCCCCCCCCCCCCCCCCCCCCCCCCCCCCCCCCCCCCCCCCCCCCCCCCCCCCCCCCCCCCCCCCCCCCCCCCCCCCCCCCCCCCCCCCCCCCCCCCCCCCCCCCCCCCCCCCCCCCCCCCCCCCCCCCCCCCCCCCCCCCCCCCCCCCCCCCCCCCCCCCCCCCCCCCCCCCCCCCCCCCCCCCCCCCCCCCCCCCCCCCCCCCCCCCCCCCCCCCCCCCCCCCCCCCCCCCCCCCCCCCCCCCCCCCCCCCCCCCCCCCCCCCCCCCCCCCCCCCCCCCCCCCCCCCCCCCCCCCCCCCCCCCCCCCCCCCCCCCCCCCCCCCCCCCCCCCCCCCCCCCCCCCCCCCCCCCCCCCCCCCCCCCCCCCCCCCCCCCCCCCCCCCCCCCCCCCCCCCCCCCCCCCCCCCCCCCCCCCCCCCCCCCCCCCCCCCCCCCCCCCCCCCCCCCCCCCCCCCCCATGCACCGGCAAGTGAACAATGAAGAGGAACAAGTCTTTTGCGATGAAGATTCAAGTCCCGCTCTTGTTGTCTCCAAGGTCTTGACTCTCCAACATCACCAAGAAGAAGACTAAAGATGCTACATATTCCACACCGAGGCCAGCATCAATGGACACTCCGTCAAGGTCATCATCAATGGAGGGAGTTATCATAATCTCGCAAGTGAATAACTTTGCTCCAAGCTCCAATTGCCCAAGACGAAGCACCCACATCCATACAAAGTGCAATGGCTTAGTGACTCTGGCACTATCCAAGTCGAGCATCGAGTACAAGTCTCCTTCAAAATTGGTGCCTACGAAGACACCTTAGAGTGTGACGTCGTCCCAATGACCGTTTGCCACCTTCTCCTTGGACGCCCATGGCAATTTGATAGAGCAGTCGTCCACAACGGTCGAACGAACCACTACATCTTCAAGATGAAGGGAAAGGAGTACGTACTTCGTCCCATGTCGCCAAGCCAAGTTGTCGACGACAAGCAAGCCACCCATCGTGGAGATCATAGTGAGAGAGCGAGCCACCAAAAAGAGAGTGAGCGCCACAGGGGGGGGGGGGGGGGGGGGGGGGGGGGGGGGGGGGGGGGGGGGGGGGGGGGGGGGGGGGGGGGGGGGGGGGGGGGGGGGGGGGGGGGGGGGGGGGGGGGGGGGGGGGGGGGGGGGGGGGGGGGGAAGTGAGATAAGAGGAGTGTGTGAGAACCCATCTAGTGTACTACACTACATCCTTTTTTGCAAGGAAAATGCACCACAAGCTAACACCTCTCATACTCTTCCTCTAGTGTTGTCTTCTCTTTTGCAGGAATTTCATGACGTTTTCCCCGATGCGCTACCTCCGGGACTACCTCCACTACGAGGCATCGAGCACCGCATCAACCTCATCCCCGGAGCACCACTTTCGAACAAAGCTCCGTACCGCGTCAACCCCAAAGAAACCAAAGAAATACAAAGGCAAGTAAAGCATCTCATAAACCATGGACATGTGCGTGAAAGTTTGAGCCCTTGTGTCGTCCCGGTCATTCTTGTGCCAAAACAAGACGGTAGCTTTCGCATGTGCTCCGATTGTAGACCTATCAATGCTATCACCGTTCGTTATAGTTATCCCATTCCATGCCTTGATGATATGCTTGATGAACTTAGTGGTGCCACTATGTTTTCAAAAATTGATCTTAAGAGTGGTTACTATCAAATCCGCATACAAGAGGGTGATGAATGGAAACCCGCTTTCAAAACAAAGTTTGGCTTGTATGAGTGGCTAGTCATGCATATGGGTCTATTGGAAGCACCGAGTACTTTTATGCGTCATATGAATCATGTCTTTCGCCCTTACATTGGTGTGTTTGTTATGGTCTACTTCGATGATATCCTTGTTTTTAGCAAGTCTCTCAAAGAGCATGTCACCCATGTCCGAATCGTTTTACAAACTCTTAGAAAAGAGCGTCTCTATGATAATATGGAGAAATGCCTTTTTGGCGTTGACAAGCTCATTTTCTTGGGTTTTGTTGTATCCTCTAAGGGTGTTCATGTTGATGAGTCCAAGATCAATGCTATTAAGACTTGGCCACAACCAACCAATTTGCAACAAGTGCGTAGCTTTCTTGCAAGTTCTCATCCAAGTCATGCGGCTTCTCCAACACCCAAGCTTCAACGACTCCAACTCCGTCTACCAAGCCTTCTACAAGCAACATCGACAAGTCGAGTTCCAAGGAAGCTTCATCAACTCCAAGTCATCCTCCTACTACAAGCAACTTCAAGCCGAGAGCTTCATCATCATCCACTCCAACCGATGAGACCGTCAAGACGAGTTCCTTCAAATGCTTCACATGCGGAGGCCGAGGCCATAAGTCCTATGAGTGCACCAACAAGCGGACCATGATCCTCAATGACGACGGCACCTACGACTCGATGAGTGAAGGAGAAATTGACGCTCTTGAGCAAGTCGCTATGCACCGGCAAGTGAACGATGAAGAGGAACAAGTCTTTTGCGATGAAGATTCAAGTCCCGCTCTTGTTGTCTCCAAGGTCTTGACTCTCCAACATCACCAAGAAGAAGACCAAATATGCCACATATTCCACACCAAGGTCGGCATCAATGGAAGATCCGTAAAAGTCATCATCGATGGAGGGAGTTGTCATAATCTCGCAAGTGAAGAACTTTGCTCCAAACTCCAATTGCCCAAGACGAAGCACCCACATCCATACAAAGTGCAATGGCTTAGCGACTCCGGCACTATCCAAGTCGAGCATCGAGTACAAGTCTCCTTCAAAATTGGCGCCTACGAAGACACCTTAGAGTGCGACGTCGTTCCAATGACCGTTTCCACCTTCTCCTTGGACGCCCATGGCAATTTGATAGAGGAGTCATCCACAACGGTCGAACGATCCACTACATCTTCAAGATGAAGGGAAAGGAGTGCGTACTTCGTCCCATGTCTCCAAGCCAAGTTGTCGCCGACAAGCAAGCCACCCATCATGGAGATAATAGTGAGAGAGCAAGCCACCAAAAAGAGAGTGAGCGCCACAAGCCCAAATCGAGCACCTCCACGATGAGCGCCCCCCCCCCCCCCCCCCCCCCCCCCCCCCCCCCCCCCCCCCCCCCCCCCCCCCCCCCCCCCCCCCCCCCCCCCCCCCCCCCCCCCCCCCCCCCCCCCCCCCCCCCCCCCCCCCCCCCCCCCCCCCCCCCCCCCCCCCCCCCCCCCCCCCCCCCCCCCCCCCCCCCCCCCCCCCCCCCCCCCCCCCCCCCCCCCCCCCCCCCCCCCCCCCCCCCCCCCCCCCCCCCCCCCCCCCCCCCCCCCCCCCCCCCCCCCCCCCCCCCCCCCCCATTGGCCGGATGTCCGGGGTCATGGCCGGATGTTCGGGGCCTGGGAGATGCTCTTGGCTCCTTCTGTTGGTTCTCCTCATCCGTGGACTTGGGGACTTGTACATCTTCATGCACATCTTTGGGAGGGTCCTCTTGGTCCCTAATCATGCACAACACCTCGGACTTAGGTAGTAGCCATGTCTCATGCATAGAAAGTGGAAGTTCGGAGAGGAGTGAGTTCACCTTATCTTCGATAACCTTGGCTCGGGCTCGTGTCATTGGTCCAAGTGGTGTCGTTGGAGGTGTAGGTGCGTCCATGGGGATGATGTTGGGATGCTCCGCATCATCTCCCCTACCTTGGGGAAGATCCATCCTCGGATTGAAATCCTCATCACCATGGTAGGGCGAGAGATTTTGATGTTGAAGATGCCACTCACGGAGTACTTGTCACGAGGTTTGTCGATCTTGTATGCGTTGTTGTTGTAGCGTGCAAGCACCTTGAATGGTCCATCCGCGCATGGTCGAAGTTTGGACTTGCGTTCTTGGGGAAAGCGGTCCTTGCGGAGGTGTAGCCACACGGGGTCTCCAATGTTGAATATCATTTTGTGCTTGTTTACGTTGAGCTTCGTCGCAAGGCGTTGTACTTGGCACTCGATGGTGTTTCTTGTATCTTCATGCACCTTCTTGAGATGGGTCGCTCGTGCACTTGCGTCCAAATTGATGCACTCTTGGAGTGGAAGAGGGGGAATATCCAATGGTTACAAAGGGTTGAATCCGTAGACGACCTCGAAGGGGGACTTGCTGGTTGTTGAGTGTCTTGCTCGGTTGTAGGCGAACTCGGCGATAGGTAGGCGCTCCTCCCACTCCTTGATGTTCTTCTTGATGAGTACTCGAAGTAGAGCGGAGAGTGTGCGGTTTGTCACCTATGTTTGGCCGTCGGTTTGAGGATGGTAAGCCGTGGAGAAGAGTAGCTTGATTCTGAGCTTGGCGCACAGGGTCTTCCAAAAGTAGCTAAGGAACTTGACGTCGTGATCCGAGACGATAGTCTTTGGCACACCATGTAGATGCAATATTTCCCTACAAAATATATTAGCAACATGTGAAGCATCATCTATCTTGTTTTAAGGAATAAAATGTGCCATTTTTGAGAAACGGTCCACAACAAAAAATATTGAATCTTTCCCATTTCGAGTCCTAGGCAAACCAAGTACAAAGTCCATGCTAATGTATTCCCATGGTTGGTATGGAATTGGTAGAGGCATATAGAGGCCATGAGATTGAGCTTTGGACTTAGCTTTGTGACATGTAGAGCATCGGTTGGTGAAACAATTGACGTCCCGAAACATCTTAGGCCAAAAGTAGTTCTTCTAGAGCATGGCGAATGTCTTGTCGCGTCTGAAATGTCCCATTAAGCCTCCTCCATGAGATTCCTGCAAAAGCAACAAACAAAGAGAAGACTTGGGGATGCAAAGTTTGTTAGCTCTCATAAGATATCCATCTTTGATGTAATAGCGTTCCCAAGATGTATGCGACAAACCTTGGCATAAGGAGTAGCAAAAGTTGCATCATGCTCATACATGTCTTTGATATGCTCAAAGCCAATGACATCTAACTCAAGTTGTGTAACAAGCATGCATAGGCGAGAAAGAGCATCTGCTACGATGTTTTATTTACCCTTGATGTACTTGATGACATAAGGAAAAGACTCAATAAACTCACTCCATTTAGCATGACGCTTGTTCAACTCGGTTTGACCCTTAAGATACTTGAGAGTCTCATGATCGGTATGAACGATAAACTCATGGGGATGAAGGTAATGTTCCCATTCATGCAAAACATGGACTAAAGCATACAGCTCTTTGTCATAGATGGGGTAATTGAGTTCCACTCCAGAATGTTTCTCACTAAAGTAAGCTATGGGGCGCTTTTCTTGCGTTAACACACCTCCTATGGAATTACCACTAGAATCACAATGAATTTCAAAAGGCTTGTGGAAGTTGGGTAAAGCAAGCACGGGAGCATGAGTAAGCAAATTCTTAAGCTCCCCCCCCCCCCCCCCCCCCCCCCCCCCCCCCCCCCCCCCCCCCCCCCCCCCCCCCCCCCCCCCCCCCCCCCCCCCCCCCCCCCCCAAAGCAACAATAGAAACCCGCAAGGCCAAGAAAACAACGCACTTGATGCAAGTTGGTTGGTTGTGGCCAAGTCTTAGTAGCATTGATCTTGGACTCATCATCATGAACACCCTTGGAGGAAACAACAAAACCCAAGAACACGAGCTTATCAACACCAAAAAGGCATTTCTCCATATTAGCATAGAGGCGCTCTTTTCTAAGAGTTTGCAAAACGGTGCGGACATGGGTGACATGCTCTTTGATAGATTTGCTAAACACAAGAATGTCATTGAAGTAGACCACAACAAATATACCAATGTAAGGGCGAAAGACATGATTCATAAGGCGCATAAAAATGACTAGTGCTTCCGAAGACCCATAGGCATGATTAGCCACTCATACAATCCAAACTTGGTTTTGAAAGCGGTTTTCCATTCATCACCCTCTTGTATGCGGATTTGATAGTAACCACTCTTAAGGTCAATTTTGGAAAAGATAGTGGCACCACTAAGCTCATCAAGCATATCATCTAGGCGTGGAATGGGATACCTATAGCAAACGGTGATAGCATTGATAGGTCGCCCCCCCCCCCCCCCCCCCCCCCCCCCCCCCCCCCCCCCCCCCCCCCCCCCCCCCCCCCCCCCCCCCCCCCCCCCCCCCCCCCCCCCCCCCCCCCCCCCCCCCCCCCCCCCCCCCCCCCCCCCCCCCCCCCCCCCCCCCCCCCCCCCCCCCCCCCCCCCCCCCCCCCCCCCCCCCCCCCCCCCCCCCCCCCCCCCCCCCCCCCCCCCCCCCCCCCCCCCCCCCCCCCCCCCCCCCCCCCCCCCCCCCCCCCCCCCCCCCCCCCCCCCCCCCCCCCCCCCCCCCCCCCCCCCCCCCCCCCCCCCCCCCCCCCCCCCCCCCCCCCCCCCCCCCCCCCCCCCCCCCCCCCCCCCCCCCCCCCCCCCCCCCCCCCCCCCCCCCCCCCCCCCCCCCCCCCCCCCCCCCCCCCCCCCCCCCCCCCCCCCCCCCCCCCCCCCCCCCCCCCCCCCCCCCCCCCCCCCCCCCCCCCCCCCCCCCCCCCCCCCCCCCCCCCCCCCCCCCCCCCCCCCCCCCCCCCCCCCCCCCCCCCCCCCCCCCCCCCCCCCCCCCCCCCCCCCCCCCCCCCCCCCCCCCCCCCCCCCGTAGTGGTTTGTGCGGCCGTTGTGGATGACCCCTCTATCAAATTGCCATGGGCGTCCAAGAATAAGGTGGCAAACGGTCATTGGAACGATGTCACACTCCAAAGTGTCTTCATAGGGGCCAATTTTGAAGGAGACTTGTACTCGATGCTCGACTTGGATAGTGACGGAGTCGCTAAGCCATTGAACTTTGTATGGATGTGGGTGCTTCGTCTTGGGCAATTGGAGCTTGGAGCAAAGTTCTTCACTTGCGAGGTTATGACAACTCCCTCCATTGATGATGACCTTGGTATGAAAGATGTGGCATCGTTGGTCTTCTTCTTGGTGATGTTGGAGAGTCAAGACCTTGGAGTCAAAAAGAGCGGGACTTGAATCTTCATCACAAAAGACTTGTTCTTCTTCATCGTTCACTTGCCGGTGCATGGCGACTTGCTCAAGATCACCCATTTCTCCTTCACTCATTGAGTCATAAGTGTCGTCGTCGTTGAGTATCATGGTCCGCTTGTTGGTGCACTCATAGGACTTGTGTCCTCGGCCTCCGCATGTGAAGCACTTGAAGGAACTTGTCTTGACGGTCTCATCGGTTGGAGTGGATGATGATGAAGCTCTCGGCTTGAAGTTGCTTGTAGTAGGAAGATGACTTGGGGTTGACGAAGCTTTCTTGTGACTCGACTTGTCGACATTGCTTGGAGAAGGCTTGGTAGACGGTGTTGGAGTCGTTGAAGCTTGGGTGTTGGAGAAGCCATATGACTTGGATGAGAACTTGGCATACTTGTAATCGTCTTGCACTTGACATTCTGCTTTGGTATCTTGATGCACTAGCTCATTGAGATTTGAGTATGGTTGGAAGCCGGCAATCTTCTTGATAGGATGGTTGAGTCCATTTAAGAAACGTGCCATTGTTTGCTCATCATCTTCCGTAACATTGGCTCTTATCATGGAAATCTCCATCACCTTGTAGTACTCTTCAACGCTCTTGGTTCCTTGCTTGAGCAGTTGAAGTTTCTTGAAGAGGTCGCGGTTGTAGTCGGTAGGCACGAAGCATGCTCTCATCACATCCTTCATTTGCGCCCAAGTAGTGATGGGTGGTTCACCTCTTGCCTCTTGGCGCTCGATAACTTGTTCCCACCAAATGAGGACATCCCCCCCCCCCCCCCCCCCCCCCCCCCCCCCCCCCCCCCCCCCCCCCCCCCCCCCCCCCCCCCCCCCCCCCCCCCCCCCCCCCCCCCCCCCCCCCCCCCCCCCCCCCCCCCCAGGTATTTTATTTAATTCAACAAAGTTGCAGATATATTAAATAAAAACAGAAATAGAAAAAAAAGGGGGAAAACTTACCTGGGCTCCTCCCTGTGCGGCCCAGCCAGCTGGCCGGCCCAGCAAGCCAGCCCAGCCCACCACCGCCGTCGTCCTCCTGGCGCCAGTCGGCCAGGCGTGTGGCCGGCGCGCGCGCACGGCCGGAGCGCCACGCCACCAGCCCGTCTGCCTGCCTCCCTCGCCAGCGCGACGCCGCGGCGCTTCTTCTCGGTGCCAGCCCGATCCCCTGGCCTTATCCCTCTCTCTCTCCCGTGCTGCTCCCTCCCTCTCTCTCACGGCCGAACACCACCGTCGCCGCCGTTCGCCATAGCCGCCGTCTCCGACCACCCCTCGCTCCCCCGACTAGCTCAGGAGCTCCGCCTCGACTCCCTCTTCCTTCCCCACCGCTCCACGGGTCTCCGGAAGCCCTGCATCGCCGCCACGTCGCCGTTCCCCTCTTCGGGCTCCGACCACCGTCGCCGTCAAATTCGTCGTCTCCGGCGCGTCCCCGAGCCCGCTTCGACGCCCACTGCAACCGCGGTGAGCCCCCGAGTCGTTCCCCCTTCTCCCCTGGTCTCTCCCGACCTCTAGGCCCTAGCCCCACCTCGGCCGAGAGCTCCACGCCGCCGACGATGTCGCCGTCGTGGCCACGGTCGCCGTAGCGCCCAACCGAGCACACCATCGTGCTCCACACCTCACTAGGAGCACGTAGCACGCACCAACACCTCCCCTAACGCCCTGCAACGCCGTTTCCGACCGCACCCGAACTCCGGCCGCCGCAGCCGAGCTCGCCGCCGTCAACTCCGGCCACCCCGAGCCCAACCACCACCACCAATAGTCGCGGCTCAACCTCAGCAACACGTAGATGCCTTCCGCCGTCCATTTGGTTGCCGGAATGGCAAAAAGCACTTTCGCCGCCGTCTCGGACCTCGCCGGCGTCATGTCGCCGGTGGGGTTTGACTTGTCCGACCTGGGGTTTGACCCCCCAGGGTCACTGACGCGTGGGCCCTGTCGGCCAGGTGGTTAGGTTAGCGCTAACTACTGTTAGTCAACCCCCCCTGACACTGACAGTGGGCCCCAGCGCCACTAATCCCTAATTAGGATTAATTTAAACCTGTTTAACCCCCCCTGTCACTGACGTGTGGCCCCCACACGTCAGGTTTGACTTCAGCCAGCCACAGTTGACCACTGACGTCATGCTGACGTCATGCTGGCGCAATAATTATATTTCTGGATTTAAATTAAATCAGGAAATTCCAGAATAATATTTAAACTTCAAAAATTCATAACTTTTCTTCTAAAATGCCCATCATTTTTGTCTTGGTTCAGAACCTCTGCCAAAAATGG
>JAAAWM010007889.1:0-10704 GCA_036873465.1 Thinopyrum obtusiflorum
AAATTTCAACTCATTTGGATATGCCTAGCTTGCACTTCCTTCACACAGGCTTCCCTCTGACAGGAGCTTTGAAAGATTGCTCAGGAATATTTACTAGGAAAATTGAGTTGAATTTTGGCATGGGGCAATGATATAGACAGGAAAATCTATCCAATAAGTTTGGGGTCAATCAAGCAAAGATAGATGACACTTCCTTCTCAAACAACCACTTAGGGCACAATGAGAAAATGAATATTTGTGAATTATCTTTGAGGATGCCAAGGAAGGATTTTGACATATTTGTGGAAGATATGACCCAAACAATTTATGAGAATTATTTGGGAATTTTGGCAGTGACAGAAATATAGGTTGCTTCACAACCTAGGGTTTAAAGGGTCATTCCTTTAATAGAAAAAGGAATATTCCCAAGTAAAAGAATATTGGATTAGGTCAAGGATGAAAATGACATGATCTTGAGATGATGATGAGGATGACAAACCACTATAAAACCTAGGAAGACATGATCTTCCAAAGTTTCAGAACCACATAACCACAGAAAAGCAAATCAAATAAATAAATCCAAGAAAATCATCAGAAAAAGAAAAGGGCAAAATCCAGGGTGTTACAAATTCCTTCAGCAGTTTACTTTTGTGCTCTGTGTCGATAGTTTTCCTAATCATTATCATCTGTTGTATTTCCCTTATTGCATCATTCTATTATGTTGTCTACCTCGGAAATCATTGTGTTCATTCCATTTCATTCTCATCACTTGTATTCATTCGTCACTGTCATATACCTCGGTTCATTTGTGATATCTTAATATAGTTTTATTTCTCTGTGCGTATCAGGGGGGGGGGGGGGGGGGGGGGGGGGGGGGGGGGGGGGGGGGGGGGGGGGGGGGGGGGGGGGGGGGGGGGGGGGGGGGGGGGGGGGGGGGGGGGGGGGGGGGGGGGGGGGGGGGGGGGGGGGGGGGGGGGGGGGGGGGGGGGGGGGGGGGGGGGGGGGGGGGGGGGGGGGGGGGGGGGGGGGGGGGGGGGGGGGGGGGGGGGGGGGGGGGGGGGGGGGGGGGGGGGGGGGGGGGGGGGGGGGGGGGGGGGGGGGGGGGGGGGGGGGGGGGGGGGGGGGGGGGGGGGGGGGGGGGGGGGGGGGGGGGGGGGGGGGGGGGGGGGGGGGGGGGGGGGGGGGGGGGGGGGGGGGGGGGGGGGGGGGGGGGGGGGGGGGGGGGGGGGGGGGGGGGGGGGGGGGGGGGGGGGGGGGGGGGGGGGGGGGGGGGGGGGGGGGGGGGGGGGGGGGGGGGGGATCATCTCCCTGTGTATCATAGTGACCTGATCAAGTTTGATACAACAAACTTCAGAGGATCATTACCACCTAACCGCAGTGCCCCTGATCGATTCATCACCTCATTTGTGACCACGCTTGGAGGGACTACACATATGACATGGTCGGCCCGGCCAGAATGCGCCGCTTGCACCCGTGCACGCGGTGGTCACGCTTGCGTCACGCTAATGGCAAGCTCTGGCTCATTCTAGCCACGGTTCTCGTCCGCTCCTTCGTCGTATCGACGTCCAACCTTGTCCAGGAGCTCCCCCGTGCTCTTCTGCGTCTTCCCGTGCCCGGGCCCCCTCCTGTTTCGTCGTCTTTCGGCCGCAAACGCCATGCCCGTGCCGTGTCCAGCCCCTGTCCTCCATTAGAGCACTGCTCAAGCTCGCCCGTGATGCTTTAGAGGCCTCTCCCGCGCCTATTTAAGCTGCCCCGAGGTCCTCCGCACCTCACCCACTCCTCCCTCGCCTCATTTGCACACCGGAGTGCCTCTCCTCGCCGTTTTCTTCCTAGGTCTCCTCGGCCATCACCGGAGTTTGCTCCTCCCCGACCACCTCGAGCCCCCTCTCGCCTCCCTGACCTCTCCACCAGATCTCTCTCCTCCCCGCGGCTCGTCCCACCCCCTCTCCCCTCGCCGGAGTTGCCCGCATCGCCGAGAGCCACCGCCCCCGTAGCTCTCTGCCTCCTCCCATCGCCGCGCCCTCGCTTCTCCCCGGTGCCCGATCCCACCTGGACGGACGCGCCGTGCCACCCCGCACCCGCCGGTGCCTTCGCCCTGGCCGGAGGTGGCCGAAGGCAGCCGGGCCGGCGCCGGTGTCGCCCTGCCTCGCCTCCTCTGTTCTGTCGAGGAATAGAACGAGAGGAGGAAGAAGACGAACGCCTGGCCCCCTCCCCCTGCAGCATGGGCCCTGCGTTGCCCGGCCCCATGAGTCAGCCACAACGGGGGCGTTGACCTGGGCCTACTGATGTGGCAAGTGGAGACGGTTTTCCGAGAGTATGTCTTCCGGATCTGAAAGCGAATTTCGGCCTTTCGTTTACCGAGAATACGTTTTCCCTTCCTGAAAGGGTGCTCATGTCTACTGCTGCCCAAAATTTCAGAAAGCATAATCTTCCCGAAGGTGCTTTCAGTTTTTCCCCAGGGGCCTGTTTGCTGAAAAAATTTCACCGATAGGTCCCTGAACTTCATCACCTTATATCTCCGCAACCGTAACTCTGATCGAGGTGAAACCAATGCTCACTTCTTTGTCTCGTCGAGACCTTTCTATTGGTTACATTTTCACTACGTGGTCCCACAGTGAAAATGACCATTTTGCCGTTGCTTCTAATCAGCCCCCTCCGAGAGAGAACCGTCCGGCGTTTTGTTCCATGGCTTCACCGCACTTCTTCCTGGAGTCTCCATCACCCCCAGGCAAGCCACAATAGCCACTTGCATGATAGCCATGCAGTAGCCATGGTTTCTACTTAAATATTTAATAAAAGTTTGCCCGTTATCTGCCTGCTTGTTTGCTACTACTGTCGTTGTTTCGGTTATGCTCGTGGTTTCATGTTCACCTTCAAGCTATGTTCAGATGCATCTTGTTATCTTGTACTACTTGCTAGTATCATGTTCACATGTTATGCTTGGTGGTAGTAGTACATGCTGGTAGCAGTGTTGTTCATCCTGATGCATGCTTGTCATCTGTTATCTAGTACCGTTGTGATGCATGTTCCTTTGCATCTAGTTGGTTATATGCTTGCTTGGTAGTGTTCTTGCTATGTTCTTGCATGGTATTTATTTATGATGCTAGTCGGCATCCTATGCTCAGGTGTAATGTTATGCTTATGCTCGTCGGTATGCCATGCTCATTTGGTTTAATGCTTCATTGTGTTATGCTCGATGATTATGTTGCGCCTCCATGCTTATGTTGGTATCATGCTCATGCATTATAGTTGCATCATGTTATTTTATTATGGCTTAGCTCATTGCATTCAAGTTTAACCGGATAATAATCAAACTTGAACAACTGTTGGCTGAGTCATAGTGCCACCAAATCGAGTTGATCAGTGCAGCCACACTTGCCTTATGGGGGGTCCTAACTGGGTCTATTGTCATGCCTCTCGCTGGTGCCTCCAACAAGGGAAGGTTATGGGTGCGCGCTACCCTGATCAGGTAGGCGGACATAAACCTTGTGTCCTGTTGTTGTTGTTGTTGTAAGGTACCTTGTCCCCGTTTGGGACCGTTTTATTTTGCCACGACGGTGGCCGTCCACGTAGGTGGCGGATGTCACGAGTTGACATCGGGGCCACCCATGACTTAGCCCAAAGTGGAGTTTGTTAGAGTGGCTGGGAGAGTGTGATGGCAATAGATCAGTTTTGTCAGAATGCCGTTGGTACACCCTAATGGGAGTGCGAGCCATGGATTCTGTGGTGTGGGTATAGTGTACTAACCTCTGCAGAGTGTGTGTTTAAATCTATCGATAGCCGCACCCGCGGATATGGGCCCAGTTCATAGTCGGTCACACTATGAGCCAACTATAATAATAACTTGATTAATAATAACCCCGGTTCGATGATGAGAAAGCGGTTGGTTGTGATCGAGAGAGGATCACGGAAGTATCATGGATACCGAAGTTGGTTGATTTTTATGTGATCGCGAGATGATCACGGAGGTATCATGGATACCGAAGTTGGTTGATTTTTATGTGATCGTGAGAGGATCATGACGGGATGTATGAGATGGTTACAAGGTAACCACTGAACAAGAGTAAGTTGGTGCATGATAATGTTAACCTGTTGCATGTAGTATCATCATGTTCATATGCTCATGTTATGCTAATGTTGTTCTAGTCGTATCATGTTCAGTTTGTGCATGCCATGTATCATGTTCATGATTGCTTTAACCTGCTAATGCCATGCTGTTGTTTGTCTTGACTGCTTTTGGTTAATTGTGAGCTTGCAAGTACATTCAATGTACTGACCTGGCGTGTCATGCCAGTTTGCAGGTCATGCCTAGATTGCTTGCTTGTTTGGTGTGGTTCCTGTGTTCGCGAGCTAGGATAAATGTTCCAGCCAGAGTCCCTGCGGATTGGAGTCCATCATCGTCGTTCATTGTTCCACTGCCAATAGAGGTTTCGCTGCCTTGAGTTGTTATGCTACCTGCATAGAGCAACTGTGGTTGGCGTAGCGTCGTCGTGCCGGTGTTATTCATTATAATATCGGAGACCTTGTATTCGTATTCGTTTTGTAATAGAGAGTTGGTTTGTTCTATGCTAAGCAGTGCCGTATTCTAGAAGACTTCACCTCGATCTCTGGGCTGGAATACGGGGCGTTCCGGTTTCTCTGAGCCGGGGTGCCACAGGGCTTGGTATCAGAGAAGGTCTGGCTGTAGAGCGTCCTAGTCCGCTGGAACGTTAGAAAACGGTAGTATAGGGTTTGGTTGTTGCCCTTGCTTGCTGCATTTGGTTGTTGCATTTGTTTGCTGCATATAGTCTTATTCGGTTACACCTAACCCTTGTTTCGGGCGTAGATGGCGGTCGGCTTCCATGAGTTCAGTGCCCTCCCCAGAGCTCTCGATGCTGTTCCTATTGCGTTCAGTCCCACTCCTGCACCTCTCAGCTTTGCGACCCTCCTTGGCGACATGTGGCGTAGCATTTATCCCCATGGAGATCCACCCCATTATCAAGTATTCCAGTTTTTTGCCGGAGGAAGAATTCTGGAATATGTTGCTCATGTCTATGTGTCAGCCTCGATTCCTGTTGGTAAGCGCACCTATAGTTTCCACGGTGGTTACGACGCTACTCCCGAGCATGCCGTTCAGCTTGCCGCAATGGCAAGAATCACCGGTCTTCGTCATCAAGAGAGCATGGTGCAAGAGAACCGTGCTTTGATGCCCGGATAATTAAGCTACAACAACCCCCTGCTAATGATGCCACGTCACCTCGATTACTGTTGCTAATCTCGCGTTAGTTAGAAACCGATTCAAATTCAAATTCAAAATCAAGCAAACAATAAAACTTTTCAAATATTAAAACTAAAATGTTCAGAGTGAACCAAATAATTCATAGGAAATTATGGTGGAGAAACCACCCTTTTATAAAATGTTTAAATACTCAAATGTGAATGAAACAGCAGCATAACCAATTTAATACATGCCTTTTATTATTTATAAAATGTTAAACTATTTTATTTAGTTACCCAAATTAATGTGGCAGTAATAAATATAGTAATACTAATTTAGAAACCATTTGTGTATTTTATAAAACTGTAACCATTAAAGAAATAAAAGAAAACAGGAAAGGATAAATAAATAAAAAGTAAAGAAAACAAAATAGCAAAACAAAAGAAGACAAAAGGGCTCCCCTGGTCCAACTAGGCCAAATGGCCCAGCTAGCCGCCGTACCAACCGGCCCAGGCCGGCCCCCACTCCCCTATGACCCTCCCCCGAAACCCTAGCCGCTACCCCTCTCCTCCCACTCTCCCCTCGTTTCCCCTTTTCTCGATCTGGATCGGGGGCTCGATCCGCCCCGACCCCGTCGCCGATCCCCGCCGCCTGGAGCTGCGTCGCCGCCCTCCTCCCCGCTGGACGCCATCACCGTCGTCCTCCCCTGCGTCGCGTCATCCCCGACCTCCTCCCTGCGCCCCACTGCCCATTCCCTACGGCCACCGTGAGCATGCGCTCCTCCTCTATCCTCGTCCCTCCCGGTCACCACGCGCCTGCGCGCGCTCTCCGCGGCGGACGAGCGCCCCGCCGCCGCCTCTGCTGACGCTCGCCCCCACGCGCCTCCACGGATGCCCTGCTGCCCGCTGCTGCTTTCCCCGCTACTGCTTGCTCTGCCATGGCCACACCCGCGCCGTAGCCGCCTTCGCTGCAACCGCCGTGACTGCCTCCGCCCTCCCGTGCGAGCCCGCACCCACGCCCACTCTGGTCGCCGCCCATCTTGAAGCCGCGCTCGCCGCTGCTGCGCCGCTGGCCGCCAGCGACGCCCGGCAGCGCTTGCCCGAGCCCTCGCCCGACCAACCCTGTGTTGCCTCTGCTACTCCCCGCAGTGCTCTGCCGTCGCCCGGGCCACTTCCGCTCCTGGCCCCGCTTGCGGCTCCCGCAATGGTTGCCGCCGCTCGCCGACCCGCCTTCCTTCGCCGGTGCCATCCGCGGCCGGGATCGGCTCACCTACTCGCCGTGGCCGCGCTCCGGCGAGCCGCCCGCGGCGCCCCAACGGCCTCCGCTCGGGTCCGCCCCGTCGGACGCCCACGCCCGCTCGCCTGCACCCGCCAACGCTGGCACCCGCTATGGCCCCTAGGGCCTATGACAAGGGGGCCCCATGCCCAGAACGTTTTTTTAGAAAAAGAACAAACAAAATATATAATTAATAATTAACTTAATTAATTAATTAACTACATTAATTAAGTTAACCTAATTAATCTGTTAATTAAAGTAATTAACTTGGTTAGTTAGTTAACTTAATTAATTAATGATAGTAGAACCCACACGTCAGTTTGACTAAGTCAACTGACTGTTTGACTGCTGACATCACCCTGACATCATGCTGACGTCATAATTGCATTTTCTAATTTAATTAATTCTGTTAATTCTAAAAATGATTTAAATCTTTAAAAATTAATATAAAATAATCCGTAACTCGGATGAAAATACTTTGTACATGAAAGTTGCTCAGAACGACGAGACGAATCTGGATACGTAGCTCATTCGTCCACCACACATCCCTAGCATAGCGAACACGCAACTTTCCCCCTCTGGTTCATCTGTCCAAAAATGTGAAACACCGGGGATACTTTCCCGGATGTTTTCCCACTTTTGCCGGTATCACCTCCTACCGCGTTAGGGCACACCTGGCACCGTTACTTGTCATGTCACGCATTGATATGCACCTGTTTGCATTGTATTCATTGTTTCTTCCCCCTCTTCTCTCCGGTAGACTACGAGACTGACGCCGCTGCTGGTGCCCCGATCGACTACGTTGTTGACGAGGGGGGGGGGCCCCCCCCCCCTTGATCACCAGATATCACCTATTCCTTCTCTCTACTGCTTGCATTAGAGTAGTGTAGCATGTTACTGCTTTCGGTTAATCCTATTCTGTTGCATAGCCTGTCATTGCTGCTACAGTTGTTACCCTTACCTGCAATCCTAAATGCTTAGTATAGGATGCTAGTATTCCATCAGTGGCCCTACATTCTTGTCCGTCTGCCATGCTATACTATCGGGCCGTGATCACTCGGGAGGTGATCACGGGTATATACATACATACATACATACTATACAGGTGATGACTAAAGTCGGGTCGGCTCGTAGAGTACCCGCATGTGATTCCGATGTGGGGGCTGAAAGGACAGGTGGCTCCATCCAGGTAGTGGTGGGCCTGAGTTCCCGACGGCCCCCGACTGTTACCTTGTGGCGGAGCGACAGGGCAGGTTGAAACCACCTAGGAGAGAGGTGGGCCTGGCCCTGGTCGGCGTCCGCGGTTACATCAATTAACACGCTTAACGAGATCTTGGTATTTGATCTGAGTCTGGCCACTGGCCTATACGCACTAACCAACTACGCGGGAACAGTTATGGGCACTCGACATCGTGGTATCAGCCAAAGCCTTCTTGACGTCAGCGACTGAGCGGCGCACGCCGGATTGGACAAACGCAACTTCCTTTGTAATGGAGGTTGCTAGGTCTGCTCACCGGCCGCGTTCGCAACGTGCAGGTGTGCAATGGGCGATGGGCCCAGTCCCCTACGCGCATAGGATTTAGACCGGCGTGCTGACCTCTCTGTTGTGCCTAGGTGGGGCTGCGATGTGTTGATCTTCCGAGGCCAGGCATGACCCCAGAAAGTGTGTCCGGCCAAAGGGGATCGAGCGTGTTGGGTAATGTGGTGCACCCCTGCATGGAAGTTTGTCTATTCGAATAGTCGTGATCCTCGGTAACAGGATGACCTGGAGTTGTACCTTGACCTTATGACAACTAGAACCGGATACTTAATAAAACACACCCTTCCAAGTGCCAGATATAACCCGGTGATCGCTCTCACACAGGGCGACGAGGGGAGGATCGCCGGGTAGGATTATGCTATGCGATGATACTTGGTGAACTTACCATCTACTCTCTTCTACATGCTGCAAGATGGAGGCTGCCAGAAGCGTAGTCTTTGACAGGACTAGCTATCCCCCTCTTATTCTGGCATTCTGCAGTTCAGTCCACTGACATTGCCCCTTTACACAGATACCCATGCATATGTAGTGTAGATCCTTGCTTGCGAGTACTTTGGATGAGTACTCACGGTTGCTTTGCTTCCCCCTTTTTCTCCCTTTCTATACCTGGTTGTCGCAACCAGATGCTGGAGCCCAGGAGCCATACGCCACCATCGACGATGACTCCTACTACACCAGAGGTGCCTACTACTACGTGCAGGCCGCTGACGACGACCAGGAGTAGTTTAGGAGGATCCCAGGCAGGAGGCCTGCGCCTCTTTCGATCTGTATCCCAGTTTGTGCTAGCCATCTTATGGCAACTTGTTTAACTTATGTCTGTACTCAAATATTGTTGCTTCCGCTGACTCGTCTATGATCGAGCACTTGTATTCGAGCCCTCGAGGCCCCTGGCTTGTATTATGATGCTTGTATGACTTATTTTATTTTTAGAGTTGTGTTTTGATATCTTCCCGTGAGTCCCTGATCTTGATCGTACACGTTTGCGTGTATGATTAATGTACGATTGAATCGGGGGCGTCACACGTGCTTATCAATACTATCCCACCATCGTCGACAATCCTAAGCGGATCCTGTTCCCGTCTGTCAAACCTCAAGATGACTCGGCTATCCTCGCCATGTCCCGTTACATGACGGCCGTGTGTCTTCTTATTTCTGAATTAGTCCGAGATGCCATTCGAGCCAGGAGATTGCTTGGTTGTAGTCCTTCGTGTAGTGCATGTGCATCTGCTCTAGTATCATACTTGTGTGTGCCTGTGTGGAGTAGTTTTGTAGCTTGTTTGTTGTGTGCTTTGTTGCAATAAATCATTTTCTCATGCTTCTTTATTTGAATCTTCGGTGTTACCCCCTTATGGAAAATTTCTCATCAACCGACACCGGATCATAAGAAGTTGTGAGAAGTACAGATATACACCAAGGAACTTAGTTAAAAGCAATGATGTTTTCAGTTGACAGCATTGTATTGCAGACATCTGGTCTGAATACAAGAATATTCTTCTCAGACTTTCAGTAACAAGTACCCGTCAGAGATCCACCTTTATTGCAGCAATGATTAAACCAGCAGGAGAACAAAATTGGATCCAAGTCCAATAGTGCATTTCAAGTCAAAGGTATGGTTTGTACACAATGATTGATTCTGCCACGAGTCAGTTTTGAAGCATGCGACGCCCAGAAGTCAATCCGAATATGCAATAAATTCAGCAAGAAGGATGGTCAAACGATTCTTGTCATACAAGTAATCAGCAGCCAGAACGACAAGAATATATATATATATATTATTTGGTTCACACAGAAAATCAGCCCAGTCCATCTCCACAATTTATTAGCGAAGAGTACAAGCCATGTTTCCCCAGTCTGCATCAGTAAGGTATAAATGATTTCCATGCAAGATATTCAGTCTTCTCAATAAGATACTGCAAAAGCTTCTGGCATAAGGTACAGAGTCTTCCCTAGCAAGTCTTTAAGGGGGAAGCTTATTAGGTATGCTATCCGGTCTTCCTCAGCACGATATCCCGGTGGCCTCTGACGCAAGCTGCCTAGTCTTCTTCAGTACGGCACTAGTACAAGATATTAAACAATGAATTGTCAGCATATGACAGTGTTTCCCAAGAGTCAGATCTGCAACAGTTGGGAGAGAAACAAGAATCAGTCAGAACAAAGGTATGCCTCGAGAATCAGATATTTCTTCATACAGTGAGTATGATGTCAAGTTCATGTAAGTCCCTCGCACAAGGAAGAATTCACGGTACGCATCCGACAACTGATACGTCTCCAACGTATCTATAATTTTTGATTGTTCCATGCTATTATATTATCCATCTAGGATGTTTTATATGCGTTTATATGCTATTTTATATGATTTTTGGGACTAACCTATTAACCCAGAGCCCAGTGCCAGTTTCTGTTTTTCCCTTGTTTTTGAGTATCGCAGAAAAGGAATACCAAACGGAGTCCAATTGACCTGAAATTTCACGGAGATTATTTTTGGACTAGAAGAAGCCCATGGAGTATCGAAGATGGTCCATAAGAGTCCCGAGGCACCCACGAGGGTGGGGGCGCGCCCTACCCCCCTGGGCGCGCCCCCTACCTCGTGGCCGCCTCGGAGACCCCCCTGACTTGTTCCCGATGCCAACACCTCTTATATATACCCAAACTTCCAGAACATAACCTAGATCGGGAGTTCCACCGCCGCAAGCCTCTGTAGCCACCAAAAACC
>JAAAWM010007890.1:0-10705 GCA_036873465.1 Thinopyrum obtusiflorum
TTTAACCCAGATAAGTTCAGTTCTTATTTAAAGATAGACTTATCAGGAGTACGTGGGGTCAGAGTAGCATCGTGCATCACAGGCCGATTTATCCAAGTTTCAAGGAAGGCGGCTTTATCAGCCTGAGCTTCTCCTTGCTATCCGTAAGCCGTGCCCTCACATGACAGACCGGCGTTTTTAACCTTAACAAGTTCAGGGTCTTGTTGAGAAGATTGACTGTTAAGAGTTCGCCGGGTCAATCAGGATTACCTGATGGAGAAGCATCTGGCATACAGGCAGGATAACCCGGGGTTTTAGGTGAATACACCTGGCTTCCAAGCCTGGCTTTTAAGCCTATCACAAGGGTTATAGCAACTCTTGTTCTTTAGAACAAAAAAGAGCCCGCAAGTAATTTTCCTGAGCTATGCTCAATGTGTACCTATGTTTGAGTGGTGCTTTTGCAACAGACTCTCTTTGGTCCCTTTAACCTGGGTCGCAAGCCCCCAAGTTTTTTTTGTGGCCCATAAGCCGGATCAAAGGGTAATCATAACTTTGCTCTATAAAGCAGAAGCCCCCAAGTAACCAAACATTTATTAAGAAAAAACAACAGAGGCCCCGCTTTAGCAGGGATGCCGGTTTATTATATTGACCATAATATATACACTGTCAAAATATGTACATAAGAAGAGCCTGTGGCTCAAGTGTAATAAGGCCGAAGATGAGCAATATTCCACGGCCGGTGGGTCTCCTCCTCCGATTTACGTGAGTTTTTGTGCTCTCGAACATCGATAAGGTAGTATGACCCGTTGTTCAGATTCTTGCTGACCACAAAGGGTCCTTCCCAAGGTGGGGATAACTTGTGCATATCAGTCTGATCCTGGATGAGCCGGAGCACTAGATCGCCTTCTTGGAAAGTTCTTGTTCTAACCCGACGGCTGTGGTAACGGCGCAGATCTTGCTGGTAAATCGCCGAACGAGCTGCTGCGATATCACGCTCCTCATCTAACAGGTCCAGTGCGTCCTGACGTGCCTTTTCATTGTCAGCTTCAACATAGGCCGCCACACGAGGTGAGTCATGACGGATGTCACTAGGAAGAACTGCCTCCGCTCCGTAGACCATGAAAAAAGGTGTATAACCCGTAGATCTGTTGGGGGTGGTGTTGATGCTCCATAACACGGAAGGCAACTCCTCTACCCAACAACCTGGCATCCTCTGCAGGGGAACCATAAGCCGGGCCTTGATACCTCTCAAGATTTCTTGATTAGCTCTCTCAGCTTGACCATTAGATTGGGGGTGAGCCACTGACGATACATCAAGCCGGATGTTCTCACGTTGACAAAATTCATTCATAGCACCCTTGGAGAGATTAGTGCCATTATCTGTTATAATGTTGTGTGGAAAGCCAAAACGGAAAATCACCTTCTTCATGAATTGAACTGCCGTGGCTGCATCACACTTACTGACCGGCTCTGCCTCTACCCACTTAGTGAACTTATCAACCGCCACCAAAAGGTGGGTCTTCTTATCCTTGGACCTCTTAAAAGGCCCAACCATATCAAGCCCCCAAGTTGCAAATGGCCAAGTGATTGGTATCATCCTTAGCTCCTGAGCCAGAACATGAGCTCGACGTGAAAATTTCTGACAACCGTCACACTTTTTGACCAAGTCTTCAGCATCAGCATGAGCCGTCAGCCAATAGAAACCGTGACGAAAAGCCTTGGCTACTAGAGATTTTGAACCAGCATGATGACGACAATCTCCTTCGTGGATCTCACGCAGAATCTCACAGCCTTCTTCAGGAGAAACGCAACGCTGAAATGCCCCTGTGACACTGCAATGATGTAACTCCCCATTGACAATAGTCATTGATTTGGACCGCCGGGTTATCTGCCTGGCCAAAGTTTCATCCTCAGGTAACTCGCCCCGGGTCATATAAGCCAGATACGGAACTGTCCAATCAGGAGTTACATGATGAGCCGCTACCAACTGAGCCTCCGGGTCAGGAATAGCCAAATCCTCCTCTGTAGGTAGCTTGACCGACGGGTTATGCAAGACGTCAAGAAAAACATTAGGCAGCACCGGTTTACGTTGAGAACCCAACTGGCTTAAAGCGTCCGCCGCTTCATTTTTGCGCCGATCGACATGCTCGACCTGATAACCCTTGAAGTGACCAGCAATAACATCCACCTCTCATCGATAAGCCGCCATGAGTGGATCCTTGGAATCCCAAGTACCAAAGACTTGTTGAGCCACCAAGTCTGAGTCCCCAAAGCACCTTACCCGGCTTAAGTTCATCTCCTTAGCCATCCGAAGACCGTGGAGCAAAGCCTCATATTTAGCTGCATTGTTAGTGCAAGGGAACATTAAACGGAGAACATAACAAAATTTATCACCTCGAGGGGAAGTAAGCACGACTCCAGCCCCCGAGCCTTCCAATTGCCTGGACCCATCAAAGTGAATAGTCCAATATGTGTTATCCGGCTTTTCCTCCGGTGCCTGCAACTCTGTCCAGTCATTGATGAAATCCACAAGTGCTTGGGACTTGATAGCCGTACGAGGCATATACTTTAACCCGTGAGGTCCAAGCTCGGGGGGGGGGGGGGGGGGGGGGGGGGGGGGGGGGGGGGGGGGGGGGGGGGGGGGGGGGGGGGGGGGGGGGGGGGGGGGGGGGGGGGGGGGGGGGGGGGGGGGGGGGGGGGGGGGGGGGGGGGGGGGGGGGGGGGGGGGGGGGGGGGGGGGGGGGGGGGGGGGGGGGGGGGGGGGGGGGGGGGGGGGGGGGGGGGGGGGGGGGGGGGGGGGGGGGGGGGGGGGGGGGGGGGGGGGGGGGGGGGGGGGGGGGGGGGGGGGGGGGGGGGGGGGGGGGGGGGGGGGCGAGGTGATAAATTTTGTTATGTTCTCTGTTTGATGTTTCCTTATACTAACAATGCAGTTGAGTATGAGGGCTTACTCCACGGTCTTCGGATGGCTAAGGAGATGAATTTAAGCCGGGTTAGGTGCTTTGGCGACTCAGACTTGGTGGCTCAGCAAGTGTCTAGTACTTGGGATTCTAAAGATCCGCTCATGGCGGCTTATCAATGAGAGGTGGACGTGATTGCTAGTCATTTCAAGGGCTATCAAGTTGAGCACGTTGATCGGAGGAAAAATGAAGCGGCGAATGCTTTAAGCCGGTTGGGTTCTCAACGTAAACCGGTGCCACCTAACGTCTTTCTTGACGTTTTGCATAACCCGTCGGTGAAATTACCTACGGAGGAGGATTTGGCTATTCCTGACCTGGAAGCTCAGTTGGTGGCGGCTCTTCATGTAATCCCGGATTGGACAGTACCTTAGTTGGCTTATATGACTCGGGGCGAGTTACCTGAGGATGAAACCTTAGCCAGGCAGATAACCTGGCGGTCTAAGTCAATGACAATTGTTAATGGAGAGTTACATCATCGCAGTGTCACATGGGCGTTTCAACATTGTGTGTCTCCAGAAGAGGGCTGTGAGATCTTACGAGAGATTCATGAAGGAGATTGTGGTCATCATGCTGGTTCAAAATCCCTCGTGGCCAAAGCTTTCTGTCATGGGTTTTATTGGTTAACAGCCCATGCTGATGCAGAGGACCTCGTCAGCAGGTGTGATGGATGTCAGAAATTTGCACGACGAGCCCATGTGTCGGCTCAAGAATTGAGGATGATTCCAATTACTTGGTCGTTTGCAGTTTGGGGGCTTGATATGGTTGGACCTTTCAAAAGATCCAAGGATAAGAAGACCCACCTTTTGATGGCGGTTGCTAAGTTCACTAAGTGGGTAGAGGCAGAGCCAGTTAGTAAGTGTGATGCAGCAACGGCGGTTCAATTCATGAAGAAGGTGATATTCCGTTTTGGCTTTCCACACAACATCATAACAGACAATGTCACTAATCTCTCTAAAGGTGCTATGGAAGAATTTTGTCAATGTGAGCACATCCGGCTTGGTGTGTCGTCAGTGGCTCACCCCCAATCTAATGGTTAAGCTGAGAGAGTCAATCAAGAGATCTTGAAAGGCATCAAGCCCCGGCTTATGGTTCCTCTGCAAAGGACGCCGGGTTGTTGGGTGGAGGAGTTACCTTCCGTGTTATGGAGCATCAGCACCACCCCTAATAGATCTACGGGATACACACCTTTCTTCATGGTTTACGAAGTAGAGGCGGTTCTCCCTAGTGACATCCGTCATGACTCACCTCGTGTGGCGGCTTATGTTGAAGCTGACAATGAAAAAGCACGTCAGGAAGCACTTGACCCGTTGGATGAGGAGCGTGACATCATAGCGGCTCGTTCGGTGATTTACCAGCAAGATTTGTGCCATTATCACAGCCGCTGGGTTAAAACCAGAACTTTCCAAGAAGGTGATCTGGTGCTCCGGCTTATCCAGGATCAGACTGATATGCACAAGTTATTCCCACCTTGGGAAGGACCCTTTGTGGTCAGCAAGAATCTGAACAACGGGTCATATTACCTTATCGATGTTCGAGACCACAAGGACTCACGCACGTCGGAGGAGGAGACCCGCCGGCCCTGGAATATTGCTCACCTTAGGCCTTACTACACTTGAGCCACTGGCTCTTCCAATGTACATATTTTGACAATGTATATATTATGATCGATATAATAAAGCCGGCATCCCTGCTAAAGCAGGGCCTCTGTCGTTTTTTGCTCTTTAAATAATGAGTTTTTGGTCACATGGGGGCTTCTGCTTTATAAAGCAAAGTTATGATTACCCTTTGATCCGGCTTATAGGCCACATAAAAAGCTTGGGGGCTTACTACCCAGGTTAAAGGGACCAAAGAGAGTCTGTTGCACAGCACAACTCAAACATAGGTACCCAGCGAGCATAGCTCACAAATAAGTCACTTGGGGGCTTCCTGTTCAAACATAGGTGTATTCACCAAAGAGAACATAGCGTTACTACCCTCTTGACGGGGTTATTTTGTTCAAACATAGGTGTATTCACCAAAGAGGACATATGTAACACCCCGGTGTAATGATGCTACAGTAACCCCTGGGGTTAAGTTAATCTTTTTGCTAAACATGTGCCTGATCATTATTGTCTCATGTTCTTTCACATTCCAGTTGAATTCAAATTCAAATTTTGTCTGAAATTCAAAATGCTCAGACATGAAAACAAAAATGTTCATCATGTGCAGAATAATCCACAACTAATTTTGGTGGTGAACCAACAATTTTGCAAAAGGGTTTGAGTGGCCTAAGCTACTTCAAACAGTGGCCTAAGAAATAAAGGGCCCAATATACTCCCCGGGGGGTTCTGGTAACCCCCCGGTACTCCAGTAAATGTCCGAAACCTCTCGAAACACTTCTAGTGTCCGAACATAGTCGTCCAATATATCGATATCTATGTCTCGGCCATTTCAAGACTCCTCGTCATGTCCGTGAGACTGAGGTGGAATATGGTGGAGGGGGGCACCGCACACGGCTGGGAGAGATCAACAGATCAACTTGTGTGTCTAGAGGTGCCCCCTGCCCCCATATATAAAGGAGCAAGGGGGGGAGGCGGCCGGCCAGGAGGAGGGCGCGCCAAGGGGGGACTCCTACTCCCACCGGGAGTAGGACTCCTCCTTTCCTTGTAGGAGTAGGAGAAGGGAAGGAAGGGAGAGAGGAGGAGAAGGAAAAAGGGGGGCGCCGCCCCCCTCCTTCTCCAATTCGGACTAGAGGGGGAGGCGGAGCGCGGCTGCCCTGTCCGCCCCTCCTCTTCTCCCACTAAGGCCCATAGGCCCAATATACTCCCCGGGGGGTTCTGGTAACCCCCCGGTACTCCAGTAAATGTCCGAAACCTCTCGAAACACTTCTAGTGTCCGAACATAGTCGTCCAATATGGGGGGGGGGGGGGGGGGGGGGGGGGGGGGGGGGGGGGGGGGGGGGGGGGGGGGGGGGGGGGGGGGGGGGGGGGGGGGGGGGGGGGGGGGGGGGGGGGGGGGGGGGGGGGGGGGGGGGGGGGGGGGGGGGGGGGGGGGGGGGGGGGGGGGGGGGGGGGGGGGGGGGGGGGGGGGGGGGGGGGGGGGGGGGGGGGGGGGGGGGGGGGGGGGGGGGGGGGGGGGGGGGGGGGGGGGGGGGGGGGGGGGGGGGGGGGGGGGGGGGGGGGGGGGGGGGGGGGGGGGGGGGGGGGGGGGGGGGGGGGGGGGGGGGGGGGGGGGGGGGGGGGGGGGGGGGGGGGGGGGGGGGGGGGGGGGGGGGGGGGGGGGGGGGGGGGGGGGGGGGGGGGGGGGGGGGGGGGGGGGGGGGGGGGGGGGGGGGGGGGGGGGGGGGGGGGGGGGGGGGGGGGGGGGGGGGGGGGGGGGGGGGGGGGGGGGGGGGGGGGGGGGGGGGGGGGGGGGGGGGGGGGGGGGGGGGGGGGGGGGGGGGGGGGGGGGGGGGGGGGGGGGGGGGGGGGGGGGGGGGGGGGGGGGGGGGGGGGGGGGGGGGGGGGGGGGGGGGGGGGGGGGGGGGGGGGGGGGGGGGGGGGGGGGGGGGGGGGGGGGGGGGGGGGGGGGGGGGGGGGGGGGGGGGGGGGGGGGGGGGGGGGGGGGGGGGGGGGGGGGGGGGGGGGGGGGGGGGGGGGGGGGGGGGGGGGGGGGGGGGGGGGGGGGGGGGGGGGGGGGGGGGGGGGGGGGGGGGGGGGGGGGGGGGGGGGGGGGGGGGGGGGGGGGGGGGGGGGGGGGGGGGGGGGGGGGGGGGGGGGGGGGGGGGGGGGGGGGGGGGGGGGGGGGGGGGGGGGGGGGGGGGGGGGGGGGGGGGGGGGGGGGGGGGGGGGGGGGGGGGGGGGGGGGGGGGGGGGGGGGGGGGGGGGGGGGGGGGGGGGGGGGGGGGGGGGGGGGGGGGGGGGGGGGGGGGGGGGGGGGGGGGGGGGGGGGGGGGGGGGGGGGGGGGGGGGGGGGGGGGGGGGGGGGGGGGGGGGGGGGGGGGGGGGGGGGGGGGGGGGGGGGGGGGGGGGGGGGGGGGGGGGGGGGGGGGGGGGGGGGGGGGGGGGGGGGGGGGGGGGGGGGGGGGGGGGGGGGGGGGGGGGGGGGGGGGGGGGGGGGGGGGGGGGGGGGGGGGGGGGGGGGGGGGGGGGGGGGGGGGGGGGGGGGGGGGGGGGGGGGGGGGGGGGGGGGGGGGGGGGGGGGGGGGGGGGGGGGGGGGGGGGGGGGGGGGGGGGGGGGGGGGGGGGGGGGGGGGGGGGGGGGGGGGGGGGGGGGGGGGGGGGGGGGGGGGGGGGGGGGGGGGGGGGGGGGGGGGGGGGGGGGGGGGGGGGGGGGGGGGGGGGGGGGGGGGGGGGGGGGGGGGGGGGGGGGGGGGGGGGGGGGGGGGGGGGGGGGGGGGGGGGGGGGGGGGGGGGGGGGGGGGGGGGGGGGGGGGGGGGGGGGGGGGGGGGGGGGGGGGGGGGGGGGGGGGGGGGGGGGGGGGGGGGGGGGGGGGGGGGGGGGGGGGGGGGGGGGGGGGGGGGGGGGGGGGGGGGGGGGGGGGGGGGGGGGGGGGGGGGGGGGGGGGGGGGGGGGGGGGGGGGGGGGGGGGGGGGGGGGGGGGGGGGGGGGGGGGGGGGGGGGGGGGGGGGGGGGGGGGGGGGGGGGGGGGGGGGGGGGGGGGGGGGGGGGGGGGGGGGGGGGGGGGGGGGGGGGGGGGGGGGGGGGGGGGGGGGGGGGGGGGGGGGGGGGGGGGGGGGGGGGGGGGGGGGGGGGGGGGGGGGGGGGGGGGGGGGGGGGGGGGGGGGTGATGCATAGCAACGAGAGGGGAGAGTGTTGTCTACGTACCCTCGTAGACCGACAGCGGAAGCGTTATGACAACGCGGTTGATGTAGTCGTACGTCTTCACAGCCCGACCGATCAAGCACCGAAACTACGGCACCTCCGAGTTTTAGCACACGTTCAGCTCGATGACGATCCCCGGACTCCAATCTAGCAAAGTGTCGGGGAAGAGTTCCGTCAGCACGACGGCGTGGTGACGATCTTGATATTCTACTGTCGCAGGGCTTCGCCTAAGCACCACTACAATATTATCGAGGACTATGGTAGAGGGGGGCACCGCACACGGCTAAGAGAACGATCATGAAGATCAACTTGTGTCTATGGGGTGCCCCTGGCCACGTATATAAAGGAGTGGAGGAGGGGGAGAGGGCCGGCCCCTACGGCGCGCCCTGGAGGAGTCCTACTCCCACCGGGAGTAGGATTCCTCCCTTCCAAGTAGTAGGAGTAGGAGTCAAGGCAAGGGAAGGGAGAATAGAAGGAAGGAGGGGGCGCAGCCCCTCCCCCTAGTCCAATTCGGACTAGGCCTTGGGGGGTGCCCAACCTCTCTTCTCTCTTTCCCCAAAGCCCAATAAGGCCCATATACTCCCCGGCGAATTTCCGTAACTCTCCGGTACTCCGAAAAATACCCGAATCACTCGGAACCTTTCCGATGTCCGAATATAGTCGTCCAATATATCGATCTTTACGTCTCAGGGGGGGGGGGGGGGGGGGGGGGGGGGGGGGGGGGGGGGGGGGGGGGGGGGGGGGGGGGGGGGGGGGGGGGGGGGGGGGGGGGGGGGGGGGGGGGGGGGGGGGGGGGGGGGGGGGGGGGGGGGGGGGGGGGGGGGGGGGGGGGGGGGGGGGGGGGGGGGGGGGGGGGGGGGGGGGGGGGGGGGGGGGGGGGGGGGGGGGGGGGGGGGGGGGGGGGGGGGGGGGGGGGGGGGGGGGGGGGGGGGGGGGGGGGGGGGGGGGGGGGGGGGGGGGGGGGGGGGGGGGGGGGGGGGGGGGGGGGGGGGGGGGGGGGGGGGGGGGGGGGGGGGGGGGGGGGGGGGGGGGGGGGGGGGGGGGGGGGGGGGGGGGGGGGGGGGGGGGGGGGGGGGGGGGGGGGGGGGGGGGGGGGGGGGGGGGGGGGGGGGGGGGGGGGGGGGGGGGGGGGGGGGGGGGGGGGGGGGGGGGGGGGGGGGGGGGGGGGGGGGGGGGGGGGGGGGGGGGGGGGGGGGGGGGGGGGGGGGGGGGGGGGGGGGGGGGGGGGGGGGGGGGGGGGGGGGGGGGGGGGGGGGGGGGGGGGGGGGGGGGGGGGGGGGGGGGGGGGGGGGGGGGGGGGGGGGGGGGGGGGGGGGGGGGGGGGGGGGGGGGGGGGGGGGGGGGGGGGGGGGGGGGGGGGGGGGGGGGGGGGGGGGGGGGGGGGGGGGGGGGGGGGGGGGGGGGGGGGGGGGGGGGGGGGGGGGGGGGGGGGGGGGGGGGGGGGGGGGGGGGGGGGGGGGGGGGGGGGGGGGGGGGGGGGGGGGGGGGGGGGGGGGGGGGGGGGGGGGGGGGGGGGGGGGGGGGGGGGGGGGGGGGGGGGGGGGGGGGGGGGGGGGGGGGGGGGGGGGGGGGGGGGGGGGGGGGGGGGGGGGGGGGGGGGGGGGGGGGGGGGGGGGGGGGGGGGGGGGGGGGGGGGGGGGGGGGGGGGGGGGGGGGGGGGGGGGGGGGGGGGGGGGGGGGGGGGGGGGGGGGGGGGGGGGGGGGGGGGGGGGGGGGGGGGGGGGGGGGGGGGGGGGGGGGGGGGGTAACTAATGAGTTAGTTGCGGGATGATGTATTACGGAACGAGTAAAGAGACTTATCGGTAACGAGATTGAACTAGGTATTGAGATACCAACGATCGAACCTCGGGCAAGTAACAAACCGATGACAAAGGGAACAACGTATGTTGTTATGCGGTTTGACCGATAAAGATCTTCGTAGAATATGTGGGAGCCAATATGAGCATCCAGGTTCCGCTATTGGTTATTGACCGGAGACGTGTCTCGGTCATGTCTACATAGTTCTCGAACCCGTAGGGTCCGCACGCTTAAAGTTCGGTGACGATTGGTATTATGAGTTTTTGTGTTTTGATGTACCGAAGGTAGTTCGGAGTCCCGGATGAGATCGGGGACATGACGAGAAGTCTCAAAATGGTCGAGACGTAAAGATCGATATATTGGACGACTATATTCGGACATCGAAAAGGTTCCGAGTGATTCGGGTATTTTTCGGAGTACCGGAGAGTTACGGGAATTCGCCGGGGAGTATATGGGCCTTATTGGGTTTTAGGGGAAAGAGAGAGGGAGGCTGCGCGCCCCCCAAGGCTTAGTCCGAATTGGACTAGGGGGAGGGGCGGCGCCCCCTCCTTCCTTCTCTTCTCTTTTCCCTTTCCTCCTCTCCTACTCCTACTACTTGGAAGGGCTCCTAATTCTACTAGGAAAGGGGGAATCCTACTCCCGGTGGGAGTAGGACTCCCCTAGGGCGCGCCATAGAGAGGGCCGGCCCTCCCCCTCCTCCACTCCTTTATATATGGGGGAGGGGGGCACCTCTAGACACACAAGTTGATCTGTTGATCTCTCCCAGCCGTGTGCGGTGCCCCCCTCCATCATATTTCACCTCGGTCATATCGTAGCGGTGCTTAGGCGAAGCCCTGCATCGGTAGCAACATCATCACCGTCATCACGCCGTCGTGCTGACGGAACTCTCCCGTGAAGCTCTGCTGGATCGGAGTTCGCGGGACGTCATCGAGCTGAACGTGTGCTGAACTCGGAGGTGCCGTGCGTTCGGTACTTAAATCGGTCGGATCGTGAAGACGTACGACTACATCAACCACGTTGTTCTAACGCTTCCGCTTTCGGTCTACGAGGGTACGTGGACACACTCTCCCCTCTCGTTGCTATGCATCACCATGATCTTGCGTGTGCGTAGGAAATTTTTTGAAATTACTACGTTCCACAACAGTGGCATCCGAGCCAGGTTTTATGCGTAGATGTTATATGCACGAGTA
>JAAAWM010007891.1:0-10711 GCA_036873465.1 Thinopyrum obtusiflorum
CGTCTCAGTCTGGACAGGTGCAGCGGGATCAGCGACGGGCGCTTCCGGTTGGCCAGCAGGGGGATCCGAGGCCACCCACGTCAGCCGCAACGGCGCAGGGGTGGACCCAGCACGTGGGCCGGCCAAAGGGTGGGAGTTGCGCCGCGGGGAGGGCGTGCTCGAAGGCGCAGTTTGAATCATCGCGGGACCGGTCCGCGGCACGATTTGGAGCGTAGCTACAGGGGAAGGCGTCTGCTGTCCGGAAAGCCGCGGAGTGGCAGAGGGGTCCACCTACAAGCTGGAAAGCCGCACGCGGGCAGGTGGGCGACGTGGCGCCATCCCAACGGCCGGGCATGGCCCGAGAATGCCGTCCCAGCCACGGCAAGGCGGGGCGGAGCATCGCTGCCGGCGGCTGCGACCTTTGCCGGGAGGAAGAACGGGGCCGCGTTGGCTTGGAGACCTCGGGAAACTTCGGTGACGAGGCCAAGCCGCCGGAGGCGGGGGGCCACCGTCTTGAGCATCGTCGGAGGGGGTAGGGGGAGGCGGAAATCCGCAAAACGCCGGACATGAATGGACACTGGGAAACGCAGTGTGGCGAAGGCAAACCGGTCGACGCGGTCTGGATCGGCACCGGCGAACTCGTAGGGCTCCGCGAGGAGGAGCTCAGAGGAGCGGGGGATGCCGTCGGGGTTGGTTGTCCACACCGAGAGCCTGAAGACAGACATGTTGCTCCCGTCCACGGTCTCGGGCGTGAGGCGCTCGACCATGCAGAATGGCGAGAGTAGCTGGACGGCGGAGGAGATGTCCCAGCCATGCTCGGGGATGCCGAAAATCTCAATATCCACGAGGATGCGCAGGTCAACCGGGAAACCACCGGCGAGACGGCTCCAGGGCTGAAGGAGGAGACGAAATCAAGGCCCTCGCACGCAGCTAGCGGCAGCCAGCGCCCGTGCGGCCGAGCAGGTGAAGCGGATGAGAAACTCGCCGTTGCGCGCGGGATGGACCGAGAAATCCGTCGGCGACAGGGGGAGGCGGAAGAGCAGGGCGTCGGCAACGTCACCCGGGGAGATCCTAGAGCGGTTTCCCACCACCGTGGCCACAAGAGCGAGCTCGAGGTCACGCTCAGTAGCCTCAAGCCGTGGTGTGCGGGGCATGAAGCAAACCGCGCCAGCAGGGCGGAGCGACGGATGGCCCGACATCGCGGAAACCTCGCGCGATGCCGAGGTCGCCGAGCCGGGCGGAGAGGGAGGCACCGAGGGGGAGGAGGTGTGCACCAGCGAGGAGGAAGGGCGGGACCCCGACCTGGAGGATGCAGGCTAGCTGGGTCCCGCAACACTCGATGCCGAGGCGCCCGAGGAGGGCCGGGAGGAGAGACGGGGGCGCTTGGCCGCAGGGGCGGCGCTGGGGGAGGCCGAGCATGGGGCGGTGCAGTTGCGGGCGATATGCCCAAAGAAGCGACAGCGACGGCAGCGCATGTCGCGTCGGCACTCCGAGCTAGGGTGGCCATGGCCGAGGCAACAAGGGCACTCATCCGTCGGCGGTGGCGTGACCTGGCGCGGGGGGGAGTCTCCAGCCTGCGGGCGAGGGCGGCGGGGGCGGCGCGGCGGACGAGGACGTCGTCGACCACGGGCGACCTCCCAGCCAGTGTCCTGCGAGGCGTCCTCGGCACGCATGACCCTGTGCACCTCAGAGCGAGGGATGCACCGCGGGGCCGGCGGTGAGGGGAGGGCCGCAGGCAAGGGGGCATCTCCGTCGAGCGGCAGACGGGGGAGGGGGGCAGAGCAGAGCACCTCGCGGTAGGACGGGGCCCTAGATCCCGCCACCGACGGGCTGGATTCCATCCAGCGGAGCTCACGGGTCCGGCCAGACCGAGAGGGAGACGACGAGGCCATGGGCAGGGGGTGGGGGTGGTGGGCGCCGGTGCCGGAGTGGCAGCCGGCGCAGGAGGGTGGCCGCCGGGGCCGGAGTGGCCGGCGGCGGGGGTGGCTAGGAGTGGGAGCGGGCCTCAATGTGTAACTAGGTGATATATATACAAGATTCACTGGAACGTGCTTTTGATCTGAATTTTTTACAGGTGATATATATACAAATTACTCAGGTTTCCCTATTTTTTCAGAATTTTTGGAGTGGCAGAAGTATGGTAGTTATCCAGATCATTACAGACTGTTCTGTTTTTGACAGATTCTGTTTTCAATGCATAGTTTGCTTGCTTTCTAGTTTCTATGGCTTATATTGCTCAATATAAATTGTGGAAATGATATGCTACAGTAGGCATTGTGTGTAAACAATTATGAATCTTGTCTTTGACAGTACCAAAGTGAAATGGTTGGTTCTTTATCATACCAACCTATCTCACGAAGTTCCGTTAAGTTTTGTGTGATTGAAGTTTTCAAGTTTTGGGTGAGATGTACGTATGAGGAGAATAAGGAGTGACAAGACCCTAAGCTTGGGGATGCCCAAGGCACCCCAAGGTAATATTCAAGGAGGATCCAAGCAACTAAGCTTGGGGATGATTCGGAAGGCATCCCCTCTTTCGTCTCCAACATTATCGGTAACCTCACTTGGAGCTATGTTTTCATTCATCGCATGATATGTGTTTTGCTTGGAGCATCATTTTATTTTGTTAGGATTTGCTTGCTGTTATTTGGAATAATGTTTTGCATCTTTTATTTCAATAAATATGTCAAGGATAGCCTTTACCATGCTTATTTTGCAAGTCTACATGTTGCTGTTTCAAAACAGAAAGTTTATCGATGTTGCAAAAATTACCGAGAAAAGTCAGATTGTGATAAAATGTTGAAACTTTTTGCACAGTAAGCTCTGATAAATTTTCTACAGTGTGGTAATTTTTCATAATTTTTGGAGGTAGGGAAGTATTGATACTCTTGCATTCTTTACAGACTGTACTGTTTTGGCAGATTGCTGTTATGTTTGCATTGTTTCCATATGTTTGCTTGTTTAATGATTCTATTTGAGGATAGGAGTATTAAATATGAAGAGGCATTTAGTACGCAATGTTGAATAATAATTTTAGTGATTTGCTACAGTAGAGAATGATAAGGTTTTTGCATTGGTTTATACTAACTTATCTCACGAGTTCTTGTTGAGTTTTGTGTGGATGAAGCTTTTTGAGATTTAGGAAAACCGTGATGTGAGAGGAATTAAGGAGACACAAAAGCTCAAGCTTTGGGCATCCCAAGATAATATTTCAAGAAGTCTCAATCATCTAAGCTTGGGGATGCCCCGGTAGGCATCCCACCTTTCTTCATCAACAATTATCGGTTAGTATCGGTTGAGCCTAAGTTTTTGCTTCTCCACATGAGTTGTGCTATTCTTAGAATGTCATTTTATTTTGTTTTTGCTTGCTGGTTTAATAAAATACTTAGATCTGAAAGTTTTTGAATAAGAGAGAGTCCTCAAATAGCTACCTATTTACTTAACTACTCGCTTGATCTTCACTTATATCTTTTTGGAGTAGCTTGTCATTTACTCTTGTGCTTCACTTATATCCTATGAGTAAATTGTTGAATGAATTGAATATCATGAAGTTGAAATTATATCATGCCTAGTGGTAGCTTCACATTAAGCTTGACAATCACAATATTGGTCATACAAGCAATTCATGAATAATTAGTATAAGGAAGAGAACTTTCACATGCAAATACACTATCTTGGAAATCTTTTGTGATTGTGAGCCCCCATCAAAATATTATATGCCAAAATTGTTGACGTCAGACAAGGAAGACAACGTAATGGTTTATGTTTGTTCATATTCACATAGAAGTTATATTGTCATAGATCCTTCAACATGTGGTGCTTTCCCCCCATCTTTGCTAGCCAAAAATTCCGCACCAAGTAGAGATACTACTTGTGCATCCAAAAACCCTTAAACCCAAATCTTATCTTCAAGAGTCCACCATACCTACCTAAGGATTGAGCAAGATCCTTCAAGTAAGTTGTCATCGGTGCAATAAGGCAATAAAAATTGCTTCTAAAAGTGTGAGATCATTTAGTGTAAGAGAAAATTGAGTGCTGTACGAACTTGTGATGGTGAAGAATAAAAGCGACAGACTGCATAATAAAGGTTGCCATCACAAGGGGCAATACAACGTGACATTCTTTTGCACTAAGGGGTTGAGCATACAAACAAATAAGCGCAAGGCAACCTCTGCTTCCCTCCGCGATGGGCCTATCTTTTACTTTTATGTATTTACTTTTATGCAAAGAGTCAAAGTTTTTCTCTCTATTCCTTTTTATTTTTCTCTTTTGGCAAGCATCATGTGGTGAGGAAAGATCTAGGCACATATATCCAGTTGTATATGGGTAGCATGAGTTATTATTGTTGACATCACCCTTGAGGTGAATAAGTTGGGAGGCGAAATTATAAGCCCATATCTTTCTATGTGTCTGGTTGAAATGTTTTGCTCATGTGTATGCCGTGAGTGTTAGCAATCATAGAAGACTATATGATGGTTGAGTATGTGGAGCTCTTACTTAAACTCTGTTGAATAAGTTGAATTGCAACTGCTTGGTGACTGAGAACATAGGTAGTTGAGTTTCAAGAGAATTCATTGTTTGAACCTTAACATGTGAATTGGTTGCCACTTTGTCATGATGAGTTTTACGAGAAAGAATTGCTGTTATGATGCTAGGGGAAGTGATTAAAATTATCATTGATCAAACTTATGCACTTTGCTAGCATTCACACTTCACAAATTATTTCTTTTATCATTTACCTACTTGAGGACGAGTAGGAATTAAGCTTGGGGATGCTGATACGTCTCCAACGTATCTATAATTTATGAAGTATTCATGCTGTTTTATTATCATTCTTGGATGTTTTACAATCATTTTATAGCAACTTTATATCATTTTTTGGGACTAACCTATTGACCCAGTGCCCAGCGCCAGTTGCTGTTTTTTGCTTGTTTTTTTACATCGCAGGAAATCAATATCAAACGGAGTCCAAACACCGCGAAACTTTTTGTGGATTTTTTATGGACCAGAAGACCACCAATGGGACAGAGCAGCACCTGGGGGGTGCCCCGAGGGGGCACAACCCACCAGGGCGCGCCTGGGGGCCCAGGCGCGCCCAGGTGGGTTGTGCCCACCTCGGTGGCCTCCCGCACCCCCTCTTTACCCTATAAATTCCCAAATATTCCAAAAACCCTCGGGGTTAATCTAGATCAGAAGTTCCGCTGCCGCAAGGCTCTGTAGCCACGAGAAACCAATCTAGACCCCGTTCCGGCACCCTGCCGGAGGGGGAAATCATCACCGGTGTCCATCTTCGTCATCCCGGCGGCCACCACGATGAGGAGGGAGTAGTCCACCCTCGGGGCTGAGGGTTTGTACCAGTAGCTATGTGTTTACTCTCTCTCTCTCGTGTTCTTGAGATGTCACGATCTTGATGTATCGTGGGCTTTGTTAATATAGTTGGATCATATGGTGATTTTCCCTCTCTATCTTGTTGTGATGAATTGAGTTTTTCCCTTTGAGATTTCATTGTTATCGGTTTGAATACTTTTATGGATTTGAGAACACTTGATATATGTCTTGCAATTGAATACCCATGGTGACAATGGGATATCGTATTGATTCACTTGATATATGTTTTGGCACTCAACTCGCGGATTCCTGAGGTGACATTGGGATAATCTATGCATAGGGGTTGATGCAACGTTCTTGTCTTTGTTTCTCCGGTAGAAATCTTGGGGCACTCTTTGAAGTTCTTTGTGTTGGATTGAGTATTATGAATATGAATTTGCTTTGGTGTTATTTTAGTACGAACTCTTGGATAGATCAAACGGAAAGAATAGTTTTGTGTTATTTTAGTACGAACTCTTGAATAGATTGAATGGAAAGAATAGCTTTGAGGTGGTTTCGTACCCTACAAACAATTAATTCTTATGTTCTCCGCTTGATAGGAACTTTGGAGTGATTCTTCACCGCACTTTGAGGAGTGGTTATATGATCCAATTATATTACCACCGTTGAGAGATTGCACTAGCGAAAGTACGAACCCTAGGCCGCATTTTCAAGCATTGCAATACCGTTTTTGTGCCCGTTTACTATTTGTTACCTTGCTATTTTTATTTATTCAGATTATAAAAATATATTTCTACCATCCGTATTACACTTTTATCATCATCTCTTCGCCGAACTAGTGCATCTATACAATTTTCCATTGTATTGGGTGTATTGGGGACACAAGAGATTTCTTGTATTTGGTTGCAGGGTCGTTTGAGAGAGACTATCTTCATCCTACGCCTCCCAGGGATTGATAAACCTTAGGTCATCCACTTGAGGGAAAATTGCTACTGTCCTACAAAACTCTGCGCTTGGAGGCCCAACACGTGTCTACAAGAATAAAGTTGCGTAGTAGACATCAGAGGACCTCGCAGGATCTCCGTCTCCGGCCGCTCTCCTCGCATTCCGACCGGTGGGATCGATCCCCACCTCGCTCTCTTGCCATGGAACCCGGTATCTCCCTTAGTCCCTCTCTCTTTGCCCCGTTGTTGTGCTTCTAGGTTTTGGGAGATGCATGTGTAGTTCTTGCGATTTTTGGCTAAATCTTTGCAAGAGGAGATTGTTGGAGAGTGCTAGTGCAGTAGATATGCTATTTGGTGTGATGCAACTGTGTAGTTTGGATCAACGGTAGTACCGACCTTTTTGTACGGATGTTCCTAGATCCGTTCATGTGAGTTGCAGTTCCATGCGGTACTACCGCTGCTCCTGGAGTGGTACTACCGCCCACTCGTGCGAAGACCGCCCCGTGCGGTACTACCGCTCTGCTGGAGCGGTACTACTGCCCGGGGCGCGGAAGTAAAATTTTACTTCCGCTCCAGGCGCGGTACTACTGTGCCAACCCGGCGCAGTACTACCGCGGCTAGAACGGATGTAACTTTTTACGTCCGCATCCTGGCCCGGTACTACCGTTGAGTTCAAAATTACTTTGTTTTGTCCACCCAATCTCATTTCTACATGTTTCGTTTGGTTTTGGCCTTGGTCTTTGCAATAATTCTTCTCGTGTGTTTGCGTTGTGTGTCATAGGTGGTGGCTCCAGTTCCAGTGCTCGGCGCTCGAATCCCAGCCGTGATACAAGATCGAAGCGTCTTCATAACCAAGAAGCTCCTGAGGGGTCCAATGCCCCTCAACGCAATGTCAAGAGCACAGCTACCAAGATCAAGGAGCCAACTGTCAGCATGGATGAAATGCCTCAAGCGAAGTTCTTGATTCGAAGGAAGCTCAACCCGTATGTCAAGCCTAGAGAGCTCACATGGGGAAATGACTTGTTTTGGACCAAGCAACAGAATCTCATCTTCCTAGATGTGATCAAGGCCAAGCAGAACACCTATGTGCCAGTTTAGTGGATTGACATGAATCATATGAAGAAGGACCGGGCATATTTTGGTGAGCCTCTGGATTTGGTGGAGCAGTTTGGCATTGAGGAGCTTCTCACGTTTCACATGGACTTTGACTCGGAGATTGCGGCTCAGTTCTTTGCTTCTGTCCACTTCCACATGGATGAGAAGCGGACCATGACTTGGATGACTAATGGGAAGAGGATGTCTGCTGAGTGGAAGGAGTTCATGGATATGTTGCACGTTCGTGATGAGGGGCTAAATGTGCCCGTTGGTGTTCGCCCACATGCCAACCCCGAGTCGGCCAATAAGAACAAGCTTCAACCCTACCTTGTTGAGAAGAAGTTAGCCAATGGCAAGAAGACTTTTGTGCTAAACCCGTTCCTTGACGTCATGCACCGGATCTTCCGCAACACTCTTTTTCCTCGCATAGGCGACAAGGACAAGGTGCATGCCTATCTTGTGGACATGATGCTCATTTGTGAGAAAGCACGTCTCCAACAACTTGAACCACTTGATGTCTCTCATATCATGTGGTGTGAGCTGCAGTTTGCTGTGTTCAATCGTAAGGTACCCATCTATGGACCTTACTTGCACCTCTTGATCTCAAAGACTTGGAAGAAGCTCTTCCCGGGTGAAGATTTTCTTGCTCCCAACTGCAAGGATTGCCATGTCTATAAAATATAGGGGGGTGTTGATCCTATTATGTATGTCGTGCAGTCCAAAGCATATCTATAGAGTGCACACATCTAGGGGGAGCCTGTCTATATTTAATAGATGTTGGGTTTGCGTATGTTCATTTTATATCCTTTTGTGCAAATCCCGTATTGTCATCAATCCACCAAAAAGGGGGAGATTGTAAGGGCATATTTCTCCCTATCTGGTTTTGGTGATTGATGACAGTGCATTTGCGGACTAATCGTGTGCATTGAGCATTTCAGATATCTCATGTCTAGGGACAAGACAATGCGGTGCCTCTCGCAGCCTATCGAAGACGGCAGTTCTCTACGTTTCTTTTTGGTGGATTTGAGTCGTAGGAAAGCCGTACTATTAAGAGGGGGTCCGCTTCGGAAAGGTTAGGGTGGAATCAACACGTACACATCTATTCCTTTGCACCACCTTTCCTTCGCTTCATTGGAGCACCATCCGTTTATCCATGTCTCTGCGAGATGAAGGCCTCCAAGTGCTATAGCTTATGTGGCGTGCGGTAGTACTGCTCAAGGGAGCAGTAGTACCGCAGTGGTCAGCGGTAGTACCGCGCCGTGCGGTAGTACCTCTCTTCCAGGGCAGTAGTACCGCTGCCTCTAGCCCAGAACGCTGGAGCGCATGGAAGTAGGCGCGGAAGTAATTTTTTACTTCCGCCCCTACGCGGTAGTACTGCGCCCTGCGAGCGGATGTACTGTGCCAGATTTTCGCACGTCCCAAAACTCAGCGGAAGTAGTCACAGACGTAATTTATTTCGTCCGTGCTCTTTCCAGCCCGGTTGAGCCATGCCCTGTAGTAGTACCGCAGGGCGCGTGGCAGTACCGCTCACTGCCTGGTGCAACAGGACCTCACCCGGCTTCTACTGCACGCGCGGTAGTACCGCATCAAGATGCAGTAGTACCATAGCGCCTTGCGGTAGTACCACGAGTGTGTGCGGTAGTACCGCGTCTCGCGGGATGAGTAAGTGGGTAACGGTTGGACCTTTTCCCCCACTATATAAAGGGGGTCTTCTTCCCCAAGAAGACCACCTCTTCCCTCTCCAAGCTCCATTGTTGCTCAAAGCTCCATTTTTGCCCGATCTCTCTCCCTAGCCAATCAAACTTGTTGATTTTCTAGGGATTGGTTGAGAAGGCCCCGATCTACACTTCCACCAAGAGAAATTTGATTCCCCCCCACTAATCCCTTGCGGATCTTTTTACTCTTGAGTGTTTGAGCACCCTAGACCGTTGAGGTCACTGCGGAGCCATATTCCATTGTGGTGAAGCTGCGTGGTGTCGTTGGGAGCCTCCGATTAAGTTGTGGAGATTGCCCCAACCTTGTTTGTAATGGTTTGGTCGCCGCCTCCAAGGGCACCAATAGTGGAATCACGGCATCTCGCATTGTGTGAGGGCGTGAGGAGAATACGGTGGCCCTAGTGGCTTCTTGGGGAGCATTGTGCCTCCACACCGCTCCAACGGAGACGTACTTCCTCTCAAAGGGAAGGAACTTCAGTAACACATCCTCGTCTCCACCGGCCCCACTCTTGGTTTTCTCTCACCTTTACTTGTGCAAGCTTATATTGTGTTGTATCCCTTGCTTGCTAGTGTGCTTGTTGTTGTTCCATCATATACGTTGCTCACCCAGTTGCATATCTAGACAACCTACTTTGATGCAAAGTTTAATTTGGTAAAGAAAAGCTAAAAATTGTTAGTTGCCTATTCACCCCCCTCTAGTCAACTATATCGATCCTTTCAACGCTTAGTATGACTTTCACAAAGCACATACCTTGATAAAGTTTTGAAGAAGTTCAAAATGGATCAGTCAAAGAAAGGGTTCTTGCCTGTGTTACAAGGTGTGAAGTTGAGTAAGACTCAAAGCCCGACCACGGCAGAAGATAGAGAGAGAATGAAAGTCATTCCCTATGCCTCAGCCAAAGATTCTATAAAGTATGCTATGTTGTGTAGCAGACTTGTTGTGTGCCTTGCCATGAGTTTGGCAAAGGGGGTACAATAGTGATCCAGGAGTAGATCACTGGACAGCGGTCAAAATTATCCTTAGAGGACTAAGGAAATGTTTCTCGGTTATGGAGGTGATAAAGAGTTCGTCATAAAGAGTTACATCGATGCAAGCTTTGACACCGATTCAGATGACTCTGAGTCTCAATCTGGATACGTATTGAAAGTGGGAGCAAATAGCTAGAGTAGTTATATGCAGAGCATTGTAGACATAGAAATTTGCAAAATACATACGGATCTGAATGTGGCAGACCCGTTGACTAAACCTCTCTCACAAGCAAAACATGATCACATGTAACATCCCAAATTTTCAATTTGGAATGTTTTACAATTATTAGCTAAGCATCTATGCATTTTGTTTGAATTGAGTGACATTTGGAAAATTTCAGAGGCATTTGAGTTTTATTTGAATTTGGATTCAACTTGGCATTTGAAATTTATTTCAAATATCCCTGACAAATACTTGTTTAAAAGTATGAGAGGAGCTAACATGACACTCCAAAAATGTCAGAAGAAAATATTGCCAAAAGGTTTGAATTCAAAATTTGAATTTTATTTGGAATTTACAGAAAATGTTTTTTTGTTTCTGTTTTGCCTCTGGAAAAAAATGTTCACGTTGTAGGATTTATTTTTATGATTTTATTGATATATATATGTCCTATATAAAAATAT
>JAAAWM010007892.1:0-10714 GCA_036873465.1 Thinopyrum obtusiflorum
GCCAGAGTTATGCTGGAGACACACAGTATCCCCCGAGACTCAGTTTGGGTGCGGCCGGCCAACTTGAGGATCGAATCTCCTCGGGAACTAGTCTGGATTTCATGACCAATTATATTCTTAAGATAGCTAGCTTTCGGCTTCACCCAGTCTGAGGTACTAACACGGATGACCCGGTAGTAACAATCACAGAGGTGCTCCCTTTACCCCCTAGCCGAACAGTCGGGAACGTAGGGTGTGAACACAGGAGCCAGGCAACCTAGCTTGGCCAAAATCTTAAGTCAAATTGATGCATATTTATGGCTTTATAACGATAATTATGGAAGGCAACGCTTGTATATTGAATACCAACACTTATGATATATGTTTATTTTGACTCCGTTGCGACCGTTTATCATTTGAAAGTGGCCCATCGTCGGCTTCAACCCCTTTGTAGATGCTACGCAGGGTGTTTCCGCAGTAACAAGACAACCCTCAGCTGACGTCACGGTGCCCGGAGGTGGTTGTGTTAGCGGAAATGAGGCAATCATATATGCAAGCTTTATAACTTTCACTTAGTCATAGGAGCTTAAAGTTGGGAGGCCAGTTACTAGCCCCTGGTTAGTGTTCGGCGTCAGCCAAGGTCAAGCCATTAACACTTTGGCCAATTTTATGAAAGGCCCGTCGTTTAACATGGGGTAACCTCTATCGAGCTATAGTTTGATACAGTCACCGGATTGCTGACCAGTTTACGCTCATTGTGACAGTCAGTTTTTGGCTTTCTCCACTGAGGCGCTTAACCATTCAAGCTGGAAGCACAATCACAGTGGTTCTCTCTTTGTACACCAAGCCGAACAAAGCAAAACGTAGGAGGCAAGCAGAGGAGCCGGGCAACCCAACTATTGACCGAAGACACAATTCAAAAATGATGCATATAAAGCAACATCCGAGAACATTTCGCCAAGGACTCCTCGGAGTACCTTGGCTTTTGGTGGGTTCGGCTCTAATCGCAGTCCCCCATTGATATTGTTGATGCTTTAAAGGCATCCAATGTTGTATTGCCAGAGTTATGCTGGAGACACACAGTATCCCCCGAGACTCAGTTTGGGTGCGGGGGGGGGGGGGGGGGGGGGGGGGGGGGGGGGGGGGGGGGGGGGGGGGGGGGGGGGGGGGGGGGGGGGGGGGGGGGGGGGGGGGGGGGGGGGGGGGGGGGGGGGGGGGGGGGGGGGGGGGGGGGGGGGGGGGGGGGGGGGGGGGGGGGGGGGGGGGGGGGGGGGGGGGGGGGGGGGGGGGGGGGGGGGGGGGGGGGGGGGGGGGGGGGGGGGGGGGGGGGGGGGGGGGGGGGGGGGGGGGGGGGGGGGGGGGGGGGGGGGGGGGGGGGGGGGGGGGGGGGGGGGGGGGGGGGGGGGGGGGGGGGGGGGGGGGGGGGGGGGGGGGGGGGGGGGGGGGGGGGGGGGGGGGGGGGGGGGGGGGGGGGGGGGGGGGGGGGGGGGGGGGGGGGGGGGGGGGGGGGGGGGGGGGGGGGGGGGGGGGGGGGGGGGGGGGGGGGGGGGGGGGGGGGGGGGGGGGGGGGGGGGGGGGGGGGGGGGGGGGGGGGGGGGGGGGGGGGGGGGGGGGGGGGGGGGGGGGGGGGGGGGGGGGGGGGGGGGGGGGGGGGGGGGGGGGGGGGGGGGGGGGGGGGGGGGGGGGGGGGGGGGGGGGGGGGGGGGGGGGGGGGGGGGGGGGGGGGGGGGGGGGGGGGGGGGGGGGGGGGGGGGGGGGGGGGGGGGGGGGGGGGGGGGGGGGGGGGGGGGGGGGGGGGGGGGGGGGGGGGGGGGGGGGGGGGGGGGGGGGGGGGGGGGGGGGGGGGGGGGGGGGGGGGGGGGGGGGGGGGGGGGGGGGGGGGGGGGGGGGGGGGGGGGGGGGGGGGGGGGGGGGGGGGGGGGGGGGGGGGGGGGGGGGGGGGGGGGGGGGGGGGGGGGGGGGGGGGGGGGGGGGGGGGGGGGGGGGGGGGGGGGGGGGGGGGGGGGGGGGGGGGGGGGGGGGGGGGGGGGGGGGGGGGGGGGGGGGGGGGGGGGGGGGGGGGGGGGGGGGGGGGGGGGGGGGGGGGGGGGGGGGGGGGGGGGGGGGGGGGGGGGGGGGGGGGGGGGGGGGGGGGGGGGGGGGGGGGGGGGGGGGGGGGGGGGGGGGGGGGGGGGGGGGGGGGGGGGGGGGGGGGGGGGGGGGGGGGGGGGGGGGGGGGGGGGGGGGGGGGGGGGGGGGGGGGGGGGGGGGGGGGGGGGGGGGGGGGGGGGGGGGGGGGGGGGGGGGGGGGGGGGGGGGGGGGGGGGGGGGGGGGGGGGGGGGGGGGGGGGGGGGGGGGGGGGGGGGGGGGGGGGGGGGGGGGGGGGGGGGGGGGGGGGGGGGGGGGGGGGGGGGGGGGGGGGGGGGGGGGGGGGGGGGGGGGGGGGGGGGGGGGGGGGGGGGGGGGGGGGGGGGGGGGGGGGGGGGGGGGGGGGGGGGGGGGGGGGGGGGGGGGGGGGGGGGGGGGGGGGGGGGGGGGGGGGGGGGGGGGGGGGGGGGGGGGGGGGGGGGGGGGGGGGGGGGGGGGGGGGGGGGGGGGGGGGGGGGGGGGGGGGGGGGGGGGGGGGGGGGGGGGGGGGGGGGGGGGGGGGGGGGGGGGGGGGGGGGGGGGGGGGGGGGGGGGGGGGGGGGGGGGGGGGGGGGGGGGGGGGGGGGGGGGGGGGGGGGGGGGGGGGGGGGGGGGGGGGGGGGGGGGGGGGGGGGGGGGGGGGGGGGGGGGGGGGGGGGGGGGGGGGGGGGGGGGGGGGGGGGGGGGGGGGGGGGGGGGGGGGGGGGGGGGGGGGGGGGGGGGGGGGGGGGGGGGGGGGGGGGGGGGGGGGGGGGGGGGGGGGGGGGGGGGGGGGGGGGGGGGGGGGGGGGGGGGGGGGGGGGGGGGGGGGGGGGGGGGGGGGGGGGGGGGGGGGGGGGGGGGGGGGGGGGGGGGGGGGGGGGGGGGGGGGGGGGGGGGGGGGGGGGGGGGGGGGGGGGGGGGGGGGGGGGGGGGGGGGGGGGGGGGGGGGGGGGGGGGGGGGGGGGGGGGGGGGGGGGGGGGGGGGGGGGGGGGGGGGGGGGGGGGGGGGGGGGGGGGGGGGGGGGGGGGGGGGGGGGGGGGGGGGGGGGGGGGGGGGGGGGGGGGGGGGGGGGGGGGGGGGGGGGGGGGGGGGGGGGGGGGGGGGGGGGGGGGGGGGGGGGGGGGGGGGGGGGGGGGGGGGGGGGGGGGGGGGGGGGGGGGGGGGGGGGGGGGGGGGGGGGGGGGGGGGGGGGGGGGGGGGGGGGGGGGGGGGGGGGGGGGGGGGGGGGGGGGGGGGGGGGGGGGGGGGGGGGGGGGGGGGGGGGGGGGGGGGGGGGGGGGGGGGGGGGGGGGGGGGGGGGGGGGGGGGGGGGGGGGGGGGGGGGGGGGGGGGGGGGGGGGGGGGGGGGGGGGGGGGGGGGGGGGGGGGGGGGGGGGGGGGGGGGGGGGGGGGGGGGGGGGGGGGGGGGGGGGGGGGGGGGGGGGGGGGGGGGGGGGGGGGGGGGGGGGGGGGGGGGGGGGGGGGGGGGGGGGGGGGGGGGGGGGGGGGGGGGGGGGGGGGGGGGGGGGGGGGGGGGGGGGGGGGGGGGGGGGGGGGGGGGGGGGGGGGGGGGGGGGGGGGGGGGGGGGGGGGGGGGGGGGGGGGGGGGGGGGGGGGGGGGGGGGGGGGGGGGGGGGGGGGGGGGGGGGGGGGGGGGGGGGGGGGGGGGGGGGGGGGGGGGGGGGGGGGGGGGGGGGGGGGGGGGGGGGGGGGGGGGGGGGGGGGGGGGGGGGGGGGGGGGGGGGGGGGGGGGGGGGGGGGGGGGGGGGGGGGGGGGGGGGGGGGGGGGGGGGGGGGGGGGGGGGGGGGGGGGGGGGGGGGGGGGGGGGGGGGGGGGGGGGGGGGGGGGGGGGGGGGGGGGGGGGGGGGGGGGGGGGGGGGGGGGGGGGGGGGGGGGGGGGGGGGGGGGGGGGGGGGGGGGGGGGGGGGGGGGGGGGGGGGGGGGGGGGGGGGGGGGGGGGGGGGGGGGGGGGGGGGGGGGGGGGGGGGGGGGGGGGGGGGGGGGGGGGGGGGGGGGGGGGGGGGGGGGGGGGGGGGGGGGGGGGGGGGGGGGGGGGGGGGGGGGGGGGGGGGGGGGGGGGGGGGGGGGGGGGGGGGGGGGGGGGGGGGGGGGGGGGGGGGGGGGGGGGGGGGGGGGGGGGGGGGGGGGGGGGGGGGGGGGGGGGGGGGGGGGGGGGGGGGGGGGGGGGGGGGGGGGGGGGGGGGGGGGGGGGGGGGGGGGGGGGGGGGGGGGGGGGGGGGGGGGGGGGGGGGGGGGGGGGGGGGGGGGGGGGGGGGGGGGGGGGGGGGGGGGGGGGGGGGGGGGGGGGGGGGGGGGGGGGGGGGGGGGGGGGGGGGGGGGGGGGGGGGGGGGGGGGGGGGGGGGGGGGGGGGGGGGGGGGGGGGGGGGGGGGGGGGGGGGGGGGGGGGGGGGGGGGGGGGGGGGGGGGGGGGGGGGGGGGGGGGGGGGGGGGGGGGGGGGGGGGGGGGGGGGGGGGGGGGGGGGGGGGGGGGGGGGGGGGGGGGGGGGGGGGGGGGGGGGGGGGGGGGGGGGGGGGGGGGGGGGGGGGGGGGGGGGGGGGGGGGGGGGGGGGGGGGGGGGGGGGGGGGGGGGGGGGGGGGGGGGGGGGGGGGGGGGGGGGGGGGGGGGGGGGGGGGGGGGGGGGGGGGGGGGGGGGGGGGGGGGGGGGGGGGGGGGGGGGGGGGGGGGGGGGGGGGGGGGGGGGGGGGGGGGGGGGGGGGGGGGGGGGGGGGGGGGGGGGGGGGGGGGGGGGGGGGGGGGGGGGGGGGGGGGGGGGGGGGGGGGGGGGGGGGGGGGGGGGGGGGGGGGGGGGGGGGGGGGGGGGGGGGGGGGGGGGGGGGGGGGGGGGGGGGGGGGGGGGGGGGGGGGGGGGGGGGGGGGGGGGGGGGGGGGGGGGGGGGGGGGGGGGGGGGGGGGGGGGGGGGGGGGGGGGGGGGGGGGGGGGGGGGGGGGGGGGGGGGGGGGGGGGGGGGGGGGGGGGGGGGGGGGGGGGGGGGGGGGGGGGGGGGGGGGGGGGGGGGGGGGGGGGGGGGGGGGGGGGGGGGGGGGGGGGGGGGGGGGGGGGGGGGGGGGGGGGGGGGGGGGGGGGGGGGGGGGGGGGGGGGGGGGGGGGGGGGGGGGGGGGGGGGGGGGGGGGGGGGGGGGGGGGGGGGGGGGGGGGGGGGGGGGGGGGGGGGGGGGGGGGGGGGGGGGGGGGGGGGGGGGGGGGGGGGGGGGGGGGGGGGGGGGGGGGGGGGGGGGGGGGGGGGGGGGGGGGGGGGGGGGGGGGGGGGGGGGGGGGGGGGGGGGGGGGGGGGGGGGGGGGGGGGGGGGGGGGGGGGGGGGGGGGGGGGGGGGGGGGGGGGGGGGGGGGGGGGGGGGGGGGGGGGGGGGGGGGGGGGGGGGGGGGGGGGGGGGGGGGGGGGGGGGGGGGGGGGGGGGGGGGGGGGGGGGGGGGGGGGGGGGGGGGGGGGGGGGGGGGGGGGGGGGGGGGGGGGGGGGGGGGGGGGGGGGGGGGGGGGGGGGGGGGGGGGGGGGGGGGGGGGGGGGGGGGGGGGGGGGGGGGGGGGGGGGGGGGGGGGGGGGGGGGGGGGGGGGGGGGGGGGGGGGGGGGGGGGGGGGGGGGGGGGGGGGGGGGGGGGGGGGGGGGGGAAAGCTAAGCACTTCTCCCATTGCAAGAAAAACCAATCTAGTTGGCCAAACCACATCGATAGTTCAAAGAGACTTGCAAAGATATCAAATCAGGCATATAAGAAATCAGAGGAGATTCAAATAATATTCATAGATAAGCTGATCATAAATCCACAATTCATCGGATCTCGGCAAACACACCACAAAAGATTATTACATCGAATAGATCTCCAAGAACATCGAGGAGAACTTTGTATTGAGAAACAAAGAGAGAGAATAAGCCATACAGCTACTAGCTATGGACCCGTAGGTCTGAGCTAAACTACTCACGCTTCATCGGAGAGGCAATGGTGTTGATGTAGAAGCCCTCCGTGATCGAATCCCCCTCCGGCAGGATGCCGGAAAAGGCCCCAAGATGGGATCTCACGGGTACAGAAGTTTGCGGCGGTGGAAAAGTGGTTTCATGGCTCCCCTGGATGTTTTTGGGGTATAAGAGTATATATAGGAGGAAGATCTAGGTCAGGGGGTCTACGAGGGGCCCACAAGGTTGGGGGGCGCGCCATACCCCCCAGGGCGTGCCCTCCACCCTTGTGGCCGCCTCGTGGCTCTTCTGACTTGCACTCCAAGTCTCCTGGGTGTCTTCTGGTCCAAGAAAAATCATCACGAAAGTTTTATTCTGTTTGGACTCCGTTTGGTATTCCTTTTCTGCGAAACTCTAAAACAAGAAAAAAACAGAAACTGGCACTGGGCTCTAGGTTAATAGGTTAGTCCCAAAAGTCATATAAAATAGCATATTAATGCATATAAAACATCCAGGGGGGGGGGGGGGGGGGGGGGGGGGGGGGGGGGGGGGGGGGGGGGGGGGGGGGGGGGGGGGGGGGGGGGGGGGGGGGGGGGGGGGGGGGGGGGGGGGGGGGGGGGGGGGGGGGGGGGGGGGGGGGGGGGGGGGGGGGGGGGGGGGGGGGGGGGGGGGGGGGGGGGGGGGGGGGGGGGGGGGGGGGGGGGGGGGGGGGGGGGGGGGGGGGGGGGGGGGGGGGGGGGGGGGGGGGGGGGGGGGGGGGGGGGGGGGGGGGGGGGGGGGGGGGGGGGGGGGGGGGGGGGGGGGGGGGGGGGGGGGGGGGGGGGGGGGGGGGGGGGGGGGGGGGGGGGGGGGGGGGGGGGGGGGGGGGGGGGGGGGGGGGGGGGGGGGGGGGGGGGGGGGGGGGGGGGGGGGGGGGGGGGGGGGGGGGGGGGGGGGGGGGGGGGGGGGGGGGGGGGGGGGGGGGGGGGGGGGGGGGGGGGGGGGGGGGGGGGGGGGGGGGGGGGGGGGGGGGGGGGGGGGGGGGGGGGGGGGGGGGGGGGGGGGGGGGGGGGGGGGGGGGGGGGGGGGGGGGGGGGGGGGGGGGGGGGGGGGGGGGGGGGGGGGGGGGGGGGGGGGGGGGGGGGGGGGGGGGGGGGGGGGGGGGGGGGGGGGGGGGGGGGGGGGGGGGGGGGGGGGGGGGGGGGGGGGGGGGGGGGGGGGGGGGGGGGGGGGGGGGGGGGGGGGGGGGGGGGGGGGGGGGGGGGGGGGGGGGGGGGGGGGGGGGGGGGGGGGGGGGGGGGGGGGGGGGGGGGGGGGGGGGGGGGGGGGGGGGGGGGGGGGGGGGGGGGGGGGGGGGGGGGGGGGGGGGGGGGGGGGGGGGGGGGGGGGGGGGGGGGGGGGGGGGGGGGGGGGGGGGGGGGGGGGGGGGGGGGGGGGGGGGGGGGGGGGGGGGGGGGGGGGGGGGGGGGGGGGGGGGGGGGGGGGGGGGGGGGGGGGGGGGGGGGGGGGGGGGGGGGGGGGGGGGGGGGGGGGGGGGGGGGGGGGGGGGGGGGGGGGGGGGGGGGGGGGGGGGGGGGGGGGGGGGGGGGGGGGGGGGGGGGGGGGGGGGGGGGGGGGGGGGGGGGGGGGGGGGGGGGGGGGGGGGGGGGGGGGGGGGGGGGGGGGGGGGGGGGGGGGGGGGGGGGGGGGGGGGGGGGGGGGGGGGGGGGGGGGGGGGGGGGGGGGGGGGGGGGGGGGGGGGGGGGGGGGGGGGGGGGGGGGGGGGGGGGGGGGGGGGGGGGGGGGGGGGGGGGGGGGGGGGGGGGGGGGGGGGGGGGGGGGGGGGGGGGGGGGGGGGGGGGGGGGGGGGGGGGGGGGGGGGGGGGGGGGGGGGGGGGGGGGGGGGGGGGGGGGGGGGGGGGGGGGGGGGGGGGGGGGGGGGGGGGGGGGGGGGGGGGGGGGGGGGGGGGGGGGGGGGGGGGGGGGGGGGGGGGGGGGGGGGGGGGGGGGGGGGGGGGGGGGGGGGGGGGGGGGGGGGGGGGGGGGGGGGGGGGGGGGGGGGGGGGGGGGGGGGGGGGGGGGGGGGGGGGGGGGGGGGGGGGGGGGGGGGGGGGGGGGGGGGGGGGGGGGGGGGGGGGGGGGGGGGGGGGGGGGGGGGGGGGGGGGGGGGGGGGGGGGGGGGGGGGGGGGGGGGGGGGGGGGGGGGGGGGGGGGGGGGGGGGGGGGGGGGGGGGGGGGGGGGGGGGGGGGGGGGGGGGGGGGGGGGGGGGGGGGGGGGGGGGGGGGGGGGGGGGGGGGGGGGGGGGGGGGGGGGGGGGGGGGGGGGGGGGGGGGGGGGGGGGGGGGGGGGGGGGGGGGGGGGGGGGGGGGGGGGGGGGGGGGGGGGGGGGGGGGGGGGGGGGGGGGGGGGGGGGGGGGGGGGGGGGGGGGGGGGGGGGGGGGGGGGGGGGGGGGGGGGGGGGGGGGGGGGGGGGGGGGGGGGGGGGGGGGGGGGGGGGGGGGGGGGGGGGGGGGGGGGGGGGGGGGGGGGGGGGGGGGGGGGGGGGGGGGGGGGGGGGGGGGGGGGGGGGGGGGGGGGGGGGGGGGGGGGGGGGGGGGGGGGGGGGGGGGGGGGGGGGGGGGGGGGGGGGGGGGGGGGGGGGGGGGGGGGGGGGGGGGGGGGGGGGGGGGGGGGGGGGGGGGGGGGGGGGGGGGGGGGGGGGGGGGGGGGGGGGGGGGGGGGGGGGGGGGGGGGGGGGGGGGGGGGGGGGGGGGGGGGGGGGGGGGGGGGGGGGGGGGGGGGGGGGGGGGGGGGGGGGGGGGGGGGGGGGGGGGGGGGGGGGGGGGGGGGGGGGGGGGGGGGGGGGGGGGGGGGGGGGGGGGGGGGGGGGGGGGGGGGGGGGGGGGGGGGGGGGGGGGGGGGGGGGGGGGGGGGGGGGGGGGGGGGGGGGGGGGGGGGGGGGGGGGGGGGGGGGGGGGGGGGGGGGGGGGGGGGGGGGGGGGGGGGGGGGGGGGGGGGGGGGGGGGGGGGGGGGGGGGGGGGGGGGGGGGGGGGGGGGGGGGGGGGGGGGGGGGGGGGGGGGGGGGGGGGGGGGGGGGGGGGGGGGGGGGGGGGGGGGGGGGGGGGGGGGGGGGGGGGGGGGGGGGGGGGGGGGGGGGGGGGGGGGGGGGGGGGGGGGGGGGGGGGGGGGGGGGGGGGGGGGGGGGGGGGGGGGGGGGGGGGGGGGGGGGGGGGGGGGGGGGGGGGGGGGGGGGGGGGGGGGGGGGGGGGGGGGGGGGGGGGGGGGGGGGGGGGGGGGGGGGGGGGGGGGGGGGGGGGGGGGGGGGGGGGGGGGGGGGGGGGGGGGGGGGGGGGGGGGGGGGGGGGGGGGGGGGGGGGGGGGGGGGGGGGGGGGGGGGGGGGGGGGGGGGGGGGGGGGGGGGGGGGGGGGGGGGGGGGGGGGGGGGGGGGGGGGGGGGGGGGGGGGGGGGGGGGGGGGGGGGGGGGGGGGGGGGGGGGGGGGGGGGGGGGGGGGGGGGGGGGGGGGGGGGGGGGGGGGGGGGGGGGGGGGGGGGGGGGGGGGGGGGGGGGGGGGGGGGGGGGGGGGGGGGGGGGGGGGGGGGGGGGGGGGGGGGGGGGGGGGGGGGGGGGGGGGGGGGGGGGGGGGGGGGGGGGGGGGGGGGGGGGGGGGGGGGGGGGGGGGGGGGGGGGGGGGATCAGACAAGTTATATATGAAAAATGATCAGAAAAATCCAATCTATCCATCTGTACTGTTTTCATGCATGATTAAACAAGTTAACTTGATGTTTAATGCAGAACAAGATAAAACACTTTAAAGGGCCATGTATGAGTTTGAAATTTGAATCTTTGGTTCAAATTGGTTCAAACCCTTCTGGTCTTAGTTGCATTAGCCCAACACACTCATATTGCCATGTTTCATGCATGCATCATATTGTCGCACATTGTTTGGTGATGGTTGTGTGTCGGTGTTCTTTGCGGCAGGTTCTGCCTCCGAGGAGTACCGTGATTACCCTAGCGAAGAGCCATATCAGTGCATCGAACCATCAGGCAAGCAACCAACCATTTGATCATATCGATACAATCCCATGTTCTCGCTCCTGCTCTCATTTACTGCATTAAGACAACGCGTTTCAAACTGCTGTGTGCTACGGTAGTTGAACCCATTTCCTCTGCATGACCTGTCATTGCCACAGTAACTAGATGAAACCCACTAGCATGTGTAGGAGTTGTTTGAGCCATATGTATGTGTTGTTCCTACCTTGCTATGCCTGCTATGCTTAGAGTCGTGTCAGGTCTGGTTCATCTGGGTGATGGTAACATCAAGTTCGCCTTCGGCGAACTCCGGTGGCCGCAAAGTCATCGCCGGCGCCAACTCCGGCCACCCCGACCCCAATGGACTCCACGAAGAGCTGCGGCTCCTCCTCAGCTCCACTCCGATGGCCTCCGCGACTCGTTTGGTTGCCGGAACGGCCAAAACCACTTCCGCCGCCGCGTCGGGCTCGCCGGCGGCTAAACGCCGGTGCAGCCGACCTGGTTTTGACCTCGGGTGGGCCCTGGTTGACCCCGATGAGTCAATGACAGGTGGGGCCCAGCCCTATTAACTAAATAGGGTTAGTTTTAATTAAACTTTAAACTAAACTAATTACCCTGACACCCTGGACCCACAGTCAGGTTTGACCTGGACATCTCCGTTGACCCTGACGTCATCCTGATGCATGGCTGACGCAATAAATTAATTTCTGGATTTATTCTAATATAGGAAATTCCAGAATATAGTTTAAACTTAAAAAATTCATAACTTTTAATCTGTAACTCCA
>JAAAWM010007893.1:0-10717 GCA_036873465.1 Thinopyrum obtusiflorum
TTGTCTCTCTTCAGAGTATCTCACACAAGGCTGTGGTGGCCTCTCTCTCTCTCACCGTTGGTCACTGATCCGGCCGCATCCCGTCCGCTGGCGGAAAGGGAGGACGTGCATCGTTTCTCCGTTCGACGGCGCCGAGGCAGCACGTCCCGATCTGCGGTACACGCCGTTCTCTCTGACCAAGCTTCGACGTGGTAGGGCCTACGCCACCTGCTCGCTGTCGCAGTATGGGCAGATTCCGCCCGCCGCCGCTCACCTAGTTACATCCCGACGACCTCCAGGTATCCCCTCCGGCCTTGCTCCACTGCCCGTCTTCCCACGCCGCTGCATGTGGATCTTCCATAGTTCTTTGCCCAAAACGTAGCTCGTCCGGCGTACTTTCCATATTGCAATCTCGTCCTCACACCGTTTTAGAAAAACACAACCATGTTGTTATCTTCCCTTAGGACAAGGAATATGCTTCTTTTTTGTCGTCGCATGTGTCATAAACTGTTATTGGCCAGTAATTGTTTCCTTTCTACCTCTTTTTTGCAAACAGGGCTATCCATTTCACCTCGTTGCTATTGCGACCTTTTGGTGAACTGCACAAATCACTTTTTTTCTTAAGAGTGTTTTGTGCAGTTCTGCCAAAATGTCACGCGGGCAACGTCTCTACATTTCATTGCGACTGCACAAAGGGAGATTGGTTTTGCGGGGGGGGGGGGGGGGGGGGGGGGGGGGGGGGGGGGGGGGGGGGGGGGGGGGGGGGGGGGGGGGGGGGGGGGGGGGGGGGGGGGGGGGGGGGGGGGGGGGGTGTGAGGACGAGATTGCAATATGGAAAGTACGCTGGACGAGCTACGTTTTGTGCAAAGAACTATGGAAGATCCACATGCAGCGACGTGGGAAGACGGGCAGTAGAGCAAGGCCGGAGGGGATACCTGGAGGTCGTCAGAATGTAACTAGGTGAGCGGCGGCGGGCGGAATCTGCCCATACTACGGCAGCGAGCAGGTGGCGTAGGCACTACCGCGCCGGAGCTTGGTCAGAGAGAATGGCGTGTACCGCAGATCGGGACGTGCTGCCTCGGCGCCGTCGAACAGAGAAACGATGCACGTCCTCCCTTTCCGCCGGCGGATGGGATGCGGCCGGATCAGTGACCAACGGTGAGAGAGAGAGAGAGGCCACCGCAGCCTTGTGTGAGATACTCTGAAGAGAGACAAACCAGGCAGGGAGGTTCCATTGTATATAGTGGAGCGGACTACCTTTTTCTCCATAAAAATCGGTTTATATTTTGTGTACCTGCCACTGAGCGATATAACTTTATTTAAAAATAATGCGCCAACGCATCAAGTCAAACTTTGTTTCGTGCACGCGTGGTACACGACCTCCATAGGTAAACAACCGCTACACGCGTTCAAATTAGCACGTGGGCTGCCATTTCGTATAGAAATGAGCTCCACCGTGTACCCGCGCGGGTGTGGCTGGGCACGAAGTGTGAGTACATGCACGGTGCACCTATTCTCTTATTGTATACGTACACCACCTACGTGGGGTTGTGTGAGAGAGATACAAACATAGAGAGATATAGTGTGTGGGTTCGTGAGAGTTTTTTTTAGGGGGGGGTCAATCAAAAAATGTAACATATGCAATGTGTGTGAAATAGAGTCCTGGATATATCATATATATAGAGCGGGCGATCCACGAGAAGAGAGTGGAGGTATCATCGACTTGAGGTGTCCATAGAATCGAAGAGAGGGATGATGTGTGTGTGTGTGTGCGCGCGCGCGGTCGATAAAGAGTGCCATCGAATTTGTGTGGGGGGGGGGGGGGGGGGGGGGGGGGGGGGGGGGGGGGGGGGGGGGGGGGGGGGGGGGGGGGGGGGGGGGGGGGGGGGGGGGGGGGGGGGGGGGGGGGGGGGGGGGGGGGGGGGGGGGGGGGGGGGGGGGGGGGGGGGGGGGGGGGGGGGGGGGGGGGGGGGGGGGGGGGGGGGGGGGGGGGGGGGGGGGGGGGGGGGGGGGGGGGGGGGGGGGGGGGGGGGGGGGGGGGGGGGGGGGGGGGGGGGGGGGGGGGGGGGGGGGGGGGGGGGGGGGGGGGGGGGGGGGGGGGGGGGGGGGGGGGGGGGGGGGGGGGGGGGGGGGGGGGGGGGGGGGGGGGGGGGGGGGGGGGGGGGGGGGGGGGGGGGGGGGGGGGGGGGGGGGGGGGGGGGGGGGGGGGGGGGGGGGGGGGGGGGGGGGGGGGGGGGGGGGGGGGGGGGGGGGGGGGGGGGGGGGGGGGGGGGGGGGGGGGGGGGGGGGGGGGGGGGGGGGGGGGGGGGGGGGGGGGGGGGGGGGGGGGGGGGGGGGGGGGGGGGGGGGGGGGGGGGGGGGGGGGGGGGGGGGGGGGGGGGGGGGGGGGGGGGGCCGCCAGCCACCACCGGCCGAACCGCCGGCCCCAGCGCCGCCTCGCCGCCCCGAAACAACTCCCCACCGCCGCCCCGGCCAGCCCTATAGGCCCCCCGCCCCCGCCCTGAACCCTAAGATAGATAGTGGGGTACCTCTCCGGCGAGCCCCCGTCCCCGCTGTGGGTTGTTCTTCCTTAACTCCGGCGAGCCCCGGGGGGGACCCCCTGAAAATCGACTGACCCAAAAGTCGATTCAGTCAACTGAAGTGTAGCTAAATCGGAGCAGAGCAGCAGCACGAGCGAGGGGGAGAGCAGCAGCAGCAGCGCGAGCAAGCGAGCGAGAGCTAGAGCAGCAGCAGCTGGGCGAGCGAGCGATTGAGCGAGAGCCGGAGCAGCAGCAGCAGCGCGAGCGAGCGAGCGAGAGCCGGAGCAGCAACAACAGATCCGGCTGGTATGGCCGACGCCGCCGAAGGGGCCTCGCACTGGGGGAGAGCCGCCGTGGAGATGTCGCCCGCGGCGCCGGCTTCAAGGTAGCCGCTCCATGGGGGTGCGGGATGGAGCACCGTCGGCGCCGGGAGGTCGAGCTAAGGAGAAGGTGCGGTGCGATGAGTGTACAACCTCTTTGGTGGCGCCGAGTAGGCCTCGGCTTCGTCCGAGGAGTCGGTGAGGATGTTGCGGTTCCGGTGGAGCAGGTTAAGGCGGCACTGTGGGGATGGAGCAGCTGCGATAGACGAGGCGATCGTCGGAGCAGCTCCTTGGAGGTGGAGGACGGGGCGGCTGAACCGGCGGGACGATGAGATGGACGACGGATCCTCATCTGGGGAGGTGGACGAGGGACGTCGAGCTATTGCGGTGGACGACGTCGTCGGGGAAGAGGCTCCGGCTGGGCAGCGGTGAGGTGGCAGACGGAGGAGGGTGGGGTTTCGCGGCTGGAGCGGAGAGGTTATGGCGGCCTGGTATTTTGAATGGCAAAAAGGAGGCGATGGGAGGGGTGAACCATGACTTAGGGACGCGCTTGTCCAAAATGTAGGGTGTGTTACAAAAGTACCCCGCACCAATTTGAACTAGCGGCCCTTTCGGCTCAGGGTTAGAAGGGGGATTTCGCGTGTCGGGGGGGGGGGGGGGGGGGGGGGGGGGGGGGGGGGGGGGGGGGGGGGGGGGGGGGGGGGGGGGGGGGGGGGGGGGGGGGGGGGGGGGGGGGGGGGGGGGGGGGGGGGGGGGGGGGGGGGGGGGGGGGGGGGGGGGGGGGGGGGGGGGGGGGGGGGGGGGGGGGGGGGGGGGGGGGGGGGGGGGGGGGGGGGGGGGGGGGGGGGGGGGGGGGGGGGGGGGGGGGGGGGGGGGGGGGGGGGGGGGGGGGGGGGGGGGGGGGGGGGGGGGGGGGGGGGGGGGGGGGGGGGGGGGGGGGGGGGGGGGGGGGGGGGGGGGGGGGGGGGGGGGGGGGGGGGGGGGGGGGGGGGGGGGGGGGGGGGGGGGGGGGGGGGGGGGGGGGGGGGGGGGGGGGGGGGGGGGGGGGGGGGGGGGGGGGGGGGGGGGGGGGGGGGGGGGGGGGGGGGGGGGGGGGGGGGGGGGGGGGGGGGGGGGGGGGGGGGGGGGGGGGGGGGGGGGGGGGGGGGGGGGGGGGGGGGGGGGGGGGGGGGGGGGGGGGGGGGGGGGGGGGGGGGGGGGGGGGGGGGGGGGGGGGGGGGGGGGGGGGGGGGGGGGGGGGGGGGGGGGGGGGGGGGGGGGGGGGGGGGGGGGGGGGGGGGGGGGGGGGGGGGGGGGGGGGGGGGGGGGGGGGGGGGGGGGGGGGGGGGGGGGGGGGGGGGGGGGGGGGGGGGGGGGGGGGGCTCGGGTATTTGTAACATATCGTGAAGCAACAGGAATAGCACACGGCAACTGGGGTTCACTCGAATATTCATTCGTGTGGGTATAGGGATCAATATGGGTGTCCACAGCTTCGATGTTGATCATTGATCGGAAGGGAGTTCCGGGTCATGTCTATACTTCACCGAACCTATAGGGTCACATGCTTAAGGGTCATCTATCTGCTGAATACTAGACAGGGAGTCTGAGAGAAATTTACCGAAAAAGTTTCGGACGAAACGGAAATGTTCCGGAGAGAATATCGGAATAGTTCCGGTGAAACCGAAAAGTTGTTTCGGGATATTCCATTAAGTCAAATTGGTTTCGGAACATGCCTGATAATTCTTGGAGGGTGCCAGAATCATTCTGGAAACTTTCTGGAATTTTCCGGGATGAAAACCGGAAATGTTCCGGAGCTGCCGGAACCGCTTTGGTTGCTTTTCGCTGAAGAAAACATTGTTCCGGAATTGTTCCAGAACGCGTTGAGAATTATTTTGGTGGGTACTGAAAATGTTCTAAGCCCACATAAATATTTTCAGTTCATTCGGACGCTGAAAAATGTTGTTGTGAATAGTGAAAGCAGATTTTGGATATTTTGGAAAAACACCTTTTTGGGATTTTCCAAAAAGGGGTTCTAGAAGGGGTTTGGGGGCATGACACCTCATGGAGGGGGGGACCCCCCCAAGGGTGGCCGGCCAAGCATGTGGAGCTCCATGGAGCTCCACATGGCACTCCCATATGGCATATTCCTTTTTGGAAAGGAATATGCCAAGGGCACTTTGGGGTTTTTTTTGTGTGACATTTCTACCCCTTGGCTTGCCTATATATAGGAGTGCATATGGCAGCCCCAAATCCATCTTTGGTTCTCATACACATGCTATGCTTTGCTAGCTCTCTCTCTCCCTCCCACGAAAAGAGTTTTTTCGTAGAGCCGAAAGGCTGTCTGGGTTCCGGCAGGAACTAGTTCTTGACGGCGAAGCCCTGCCGGATAGCTGACACCGTATGTGTGCAACCCCGTAGAGAGATTGTAGTTTTCGATCTTTTGCCCGAGGGGCTGTTCGAGTGTCCTCCCGAAGGGCTGTCCGAGTTTCCGTTTGAGTTTCGAGGGTCCTCCCGAAGGGCTGTCCGTGACATCGTCCGAGGGACTGTCCGACCGCCTCCCGAAGGGCTGTCCGACGAGGGAGTACATCCTTGCGGTTGGGAGGTTGTAAATCCTAGCTGCAGGGATCTGCACCGACGATCTTCACCGACTCTTCTTCTGCTGCGCTTTGAGTCGGTACGGATCAGATCAAACCTTGTATGCAGTCTCCATAGTGATCCTGGGCGTGCTCGCTGTACCGAATTTTTTTGTTTTCTGTCGCGTTCCCCTACAGTGATACTATCTACAAAGCTCGAATTGTCGAAAAAGGTTTTCGACAAGTTCAAGGTGTTGACTACGATGAGATTTTCTCACTTGTATCGATGCTTAAAAGTCTGTCCGAATCATGTTAGCAATTGCCGCATTTTATGAAATTTGGCAAATGGATGTCAAATCTGCATTCCTTAATGGATTTCTTAAAGAAGAGTTGTATATGATGCAACCAGAAGGATTTGTCGATCCTAAAGGTGCTAACAAAGTGTGCAAAGCTCCAGCGATCCATCTATGGACTGGTGCAAGCATCTCGGAGTGGGAATATACGCTTTGATGAGTTGATCAAAGCATATAATTTTATACAGACTTGCGGTGAAGCCTGTATTTACAAGAAAGTGAGTGGGAGCACTACGGCCTTTCTGATAAGTATATGTGAATCACATATTGTCGATCGGAAATGATGTAGAATTTTCTGGAAAGCATAAAGGAGTGTTTGAAAGGAAATTTTCAAAGAAAGACCTCGGTGAAGCTGCTTACATATTGAGCATCAAGATCTATAGAGATAGATCAAGACGCTTGATAAGTTTTTTCAATGAGTACATACCTTGACAAGTTTTTGAAGTAGTTCAAAATGGAACAGTCAAAGAAGGAGTTCTTGCCTGTGTTGCAAGGTGTGAAGTTGAGTAAGACTCAAAGCCCGACCATGGCAGAAGATAGAGAGAGAATGAAAGTCATTCCCTATGCCTCAGCCATAGGTTCTATAAAGTATGCTGTCGGTGTCAAAACCGGCGGATCTAGGGTAGGGGGTCCCGAACTGTGCGTCTAAGGTCGATGGTAACAGGAGACAGGGGACACGATGTTTACCCAGGTTCGGGCCCTCTCTATGGAGGTAATACCCTACTTCCTGTTTGATTGATCTTGATGAATATGAGTGTTACAAGAGTTGATCTACCACGAGATCGTAATGGCTAAAACCCTAGAAGTCTAGCATGTATGATTATGATTGTCCCTATGGACTAAACCCTTCGGTTTATATAGACACCGGAGGGGACTAGAGTTGTACAAAGTCGGTTACAGAGAAAGGAATCTTCATATCCGAATGCCAAGCTTGCCTTCCATGCCAAGGAGAGTCCCATCCGAACATGGGTGAGAGTCTTCGTTCTTGTATCTTCACAGCCCATCAGTCCGGCCCATGTCCAATAGAACGGACGCTCGAGGACCCCTTAGTCCAGGACTCCCTCAGTAGCCCCTGAACCAGGCTTCAATGACGAGGTGTCCGGCGCGCAGATTGTCTTCGGCATTGCAAGGCGGGTTCCTCCTCTGAATACTCCAAAACAGCCTTCAAACACAAAGAACATGTCCGGCTCTGCAAAACAAATACCACACACAACCGCAGAGAGTACAATATGTCACGAGTCCAATCTACTGACAACTTTTTGTAGCGTGATGCCTGATACGTCTCCAACGTATCTATAATTTATGAAGTATTCATGCTATTATATTATCCATCTTAGATGTTTTATATGCATTTATATGATATTTTATATGATTTTTGGGACTAACCTATTAACCTAGAGCCCAGTGCCAGTTTCTGTTTTTTCCTTGTTTTTGAGTTTTACAGAAAAGGAATACCAAACGGAGTCCAATTGTCGTGCCAATTTTTGATGATTTTTTATGGACCAAAAGAAGCCCCTGGAGTAAAAGAGTTGGGCCAGAAGAGTCCCGGGCTATCCACGAGGGTGGGGGCGCGCCCACCCCCCTGGGCGTGGGCCCCTGCCTCGTGGATGACTCGGAGATCCCCCTAACGTGAAACCAACGCCAAAAATTCCTATAAATACAGAAACCCCCAGAAAATAACCTAGATCGGAAGTTCCACCGCCGCAAGCCTCTGTAGCCACGGGGGGGGGGGGGGGGGGGGGGGGGGGGGGGGGGGGGGGGGGGGGGGGGGGGGGGGGGGGGGGGGGGGGGGGGGGGGGGGGGGGGGGGGGGGGGGGGGGGGGGGGGGGGGGGGGGGGGGGGGGGGGGGGGGGGGGGGGGGGGGGGGGGGGGGGGGGGGGGGGGGGGGGGGGGGGGGGGGGGGGGGGGGGGGGGGGGGGGGGGGGGGGGGGGGGGGGGGGGGGGGGGGGGGGGGGGGGGGGGGGGGGGGGGGGGGGGGGGGGGGGGGGGGGGGGGGGGGGGGGGGGGGGGGGGGGGGGGGGGGGGGGGGGGGGGGGGGGGGGGGGGGGGGGGGGGGGGGGGGGGGGGGGGGGGGGGGGGGGGGGGGGGGGGGGGGGGGGGGGGGGGGGGGGGGGGGGGGGGGGGGGGGGGGGGGGGGGGGGGGGGGGGGGGGGGGGGGGGGGGGGGGGGGGGGGGGGGGGGGGGGGGGGGGGGGGGGGGGGGGGGGGGGGGGGGGGGGGGGGGGGGGGGGGGGGGGGGGGGGGGGGGGGGGGGGGGGGGGGGGGGGGGGGGGGGGGGGGGGGGGGGGGGGGGGGGGGGGGGGGGGGGGGGGGGGGGGGGGGGGGGGGGGGGGGGGGGGGGGGGGGGGGGGGGGGGGGGGGGGGGGGGGGGGGGGGGGGGGGGGGGGGGGGGGGGGGGGGGGGGGGGGGGGGGGGGGGGGGGGGGGGGGGGGGGGGGGGGGGGGGGGGGGGGGGGGGGGGGGGGGGGGGGGGGGGGGGGGGGGGGGGGGGGGGGGGGGGGGGGGGGGGGGGGGGGGGGGGGGGGGGGGGGGGGGGGGGGGGGGGGGGGGGGGGGGGGGGGGGGGGGGGGGGGGGGGGGGGGGGGGGGGGGGGGGGGGGGGGGGGGGGGGGGGGGGGGGGGGGGGGGGGGGGGGGGGGGGGGGGGGGGGGGGGGGGGGGGGGGGGGGGGGGGGGGGGGGGGGGGGGGGGGGGGGGGGGGGGGGGGGGGGGGGGGGGGGGGGGGGGGGGGGGGGGGGGGGGGGGGGGGGGGGGGGGGGGGGGGGGGGGGGGGGGGGGGGGGGGGGGGGGGGGGGGGGGGGGGGGGGGGGGGGGGGGGGGGGGGGGGGGGGGGGGGGGGGGGGGGGGGGGGGGGGGGGGGGGGGGGGGGGGGGGGGGGGGGGGGGGGGGGGGGGGGGGGGGGGGGGGGGGGGGGGGGGGGGGGGGGGGGGGGGGGGGGGGGGGGGGGGGGGGGGGGGGGGGGGGGGGGGGGGGGGGGGGGGGGGGGGGGGGGGGGGGGGGGGGGGGGGGGGGGGGGGGGGGGGGGGGGGGGGGGGGGGGGGGGGGGGGGGGGGGGGGGGGGGGGGGGGGGGGGGGGGGGGGGGGGGGGGGGGGGGGGGGGGGGGGGGGGGGGGGGGGGGGGGGGGGGGGGGGGGGGGGGGGGGGGGGGGGGGGGGGGGGGGGGGGGGGGGGGGGGGGGGGGGGGGGCTCATCGCATCGCACCTTCTCCTTAACTCGACCTCCCGGCGCTGACGGTGCTCTATCCCGCACCCCCATGGAGTGGCTACCTTGAAGCCGGCGCCGCGGGCGACATCTCCACGGCGGCTCTCCCCCAGTGCGAGGCCCCTTCGGCGGCAGCGTCCATACCAGCCAGATCTGCTGCTGCCGCTCCGGCTCTCGCTCGCTTGCTCGCGCTGCTGCTGCTCCGGCTCTCGCTCGATCGCTCGCTCGCCCAGCTGCTGCTGCTCCAGCTCTCGCTCGCTCGCTCGCGCTGCTGCTGCTGCTCTCCCCCTCTCTCGTGCTGCTGCTCTGCTCCAATTTAGCTACACTTCAGTCGACTGAGTCGACTTTTGGGTCAGTCGATTTTCAGGGGGTGGGGGGGCTCGCCGGAGTTAAGGAAGAACCACCCACAGCGGGGACAAGGGCTCGCCGGAGAGGTACCCCACTATCTATCTTAGGGTTCAGGGTGGGGGGCAGGGGGCCTAGAGGGCTGGCCGGGGCGGCGGCGGACCGGCGGTGCGGAGTTGTTTCGGGGCGGCGAGGCGGTGCTGGGGCCGGCGGTTCGGCCGGTGGTGGCTGGCGGCTCAGGGGGGTGCAGGGGGGGGGGGGGGGGGGGGGGGGGGGGGGGGGGGGGGGGGGGGGGGGGGGGGGGGGGGGGGGGGGGGGGGGGGGGGGGGGGGGGGGGGGGGGGGGGGGGGGGGGGGGGGGGGGGGGGGGGGGGGGGGGGGGGGGGGGGGGGGGGGGGGGGGGGGGGGGGGGGGGGGGGGGGGGGGGGGGGGGGGGGGGGGGGGGGGGGGGGGGGGGGGGGGGGGGGGGGGGGGGGGGGGGGGGGGGGGGGGGGGGGGGGGGGGGGGGGGGGGGGGGGGGGGGGGGGGGGGGGGGGGGGGGGGGGGGGGGGGGGGGGGGGGGGGGGGGGGGGGGGGGGGGGGGGGGGGGGGGGGGGGGGGGGGGGGGGGGGGGGGGGGGGGGGGGGGGGGGGGGGGGGGGGGGGGGGGGGGGGGGGGGGGGGGGGGGGGGGGGGGGGGGGGGGGGGGGGGGGGGGGGGGGGGGGGGGGGGGGGGGGGGGGGGGGGGGGGGGGGGGGGGGGGGGGGGGGGGGGGGGGGGGGGGGGGGGGGGGGGGGGGGGGGGGGGGGGGGGGGGGGGGGGGGGGGGGGGGGGGGGGGGGGGGGGGGGGGGGGGGGGGGGGGGGGGGGGGGGGGGGGGGGGGGGGGGGGGGGGGGGGGGGGGGGGGGGGGGGGGGGGGGGGGGGGGGGGGGGGGGGGGGGGGGGGGGGGGGGGGGGGGGGGGGGAGGAGTGGTTAGCGGCGTCTGAATCCGCCTCAGAACAAATATCTTCCTCTGGATTACAATCTGGAGAGGGGTGGGGAGGGTTTGCCATTGAACCCACCATGGAGCGACGTCTGCATGACATTGTATTGCCGCGCAAAACTCTTCTCTTTTTCTCTACATGTTCAGCATGACTGTGTACAATATCTGACATGCATACGAAAAAATTATGGTGAGATTATGTAAGGAGAGCATGCAGAAATTTAGAGTGACGGTAACAACCAGTGGATCGACGTTTTTCTGTTGAACCAAAATAGCCCTAATGGATCGACGTGAATGTATAGTAATAAGTGATGCAACAAGTGTACAACCTCTTTGTTGTAGCCGTGTCGACCTCAGGATCATTGGGTTGGTCGCTGAAGCAGTTGGGGCAGAGGTGGCTGTCGGAGGTGTGGAGGCAGATCCGAGGAATCTGTAGACGGCGTCCAGGGCACTGCTCTGTTTTGATGGATCGTTCTGTTGTTGGAGCAGCTC
>JAAAWM010007894.1:0-10727 GCA_036873465.1 Thinopyrum obtusiflorum
CATCTTGTACAACGAAAATCAGAGACCAGTTCAATCATTTCCAGCAGGGTCCAGCGCAATACGGCTGCCGGCGGTGAAGGTTAGGGCCTCTGTGGTGCATGTTATAACCTGAAGATGGTCCAAATACGCTCGCAGATCAAGCCACCCTCCCTCCTCGGAGCCATGGCAGGCAAGTGCTCCCCCTCTCAACCCACTCCTCGTGTTGCTGATTGAATGTGTTTGAGGTGACTCGCTGACACGAGGTAGGCCGGGATGAGGTAGAGGAGGAGGAGGAGGAGCGTGTTGGTCGCCGAAGCCGTCGAGGAAGAAGGAGAAGCCCGACGGACATTGACGAGGCGCCGGATGGCGCAGAACATGTCCCATGCATGGGGATGTGGATCCAGGTCACCTCATATCTTATTCCTGCTCCTCGCATCTTGTTGTGCACAATGGCAAACGACTGCTCGTTTATTCGGTGGTCGTCGCCGGGGTGCGGGAGGTGTTTGAGCGAGGGGACGGTGGCGTCGTAGACGAAGTAGTGTCGTTTGTGGCAAAGCATGGCATCGGATGGATGGTCACCGACTACGACGCATAGGAGGACGAGGCCGCCGTTAGTCTGCGTGGTGACTATGTGAGGCCGGACGGCGAACACGGTGTGGTCGTAGGCGGTGGCGTGGACGCTGAGGTAGGAGACCTGCGGTGGTTGGACGGTGCAGAAGGTGACCTCGATGTTCCCCCGGAGACGGAGACCCTCCATGCCGCAGACGGCGGTGGTGGCGTTGCGGCGGTCGGCAAAGTAGGCGTATGGCTCGATGAAGATTAAGCGTGGCTGGTCGCCGCCGCCGTCCGGGTAGCCATAAGCAGGGGGGTTCAGGGACAGGGAACCCTGTGATGGATTGCTGTCAGGCTTGGTGAGGGGATCCTCCTCGTCGAGGCGGCCATACGCGGCAGCAGCAGCAGCTAGGTCTAAGAACATGGATCCCAGATCGAGTGCCATCAAGCTGTTACGATCCGCTCCTCGCCGGTGTACGTGTGGATCGATCCCAGATCCGCCTTGGGTGTGGGTGTGTGTGCACGTGGATGGATTTATCTTATCTTAATCTGGGCTGGGGAAGCGAAGGGAAGGTTGGGGCGACAGATGGGAAGGACAGCGCTGTGTATCGATCGGATGATATTTTGATCAGATCAGCCGCCTTTGCAGCCATTGGATGGCACACGCGGCAGCCATCCGATCACCGCGCCGAGCAGTTTGCAACATGAGTTGCATTGCCGCGCCGAGCAGTTTGGAACACTAGATGATGCTCCGTGCGTTGCTGCGGGAATTGGTTGTAGTATATTTAAGTGAGATTTTTTTAATATTTTGTAGGAGTATGAACATTGGCAATAAAATGACAATCGGAACCGAAAATTATACTATGATTTACTATACTTGATTGTTATTGTATAGTTTAAAATATCCATTACATATAAGTAGTATAATAGAATGCATGGTGGGTCTGTATCCATGCATGGATTAGCCAGACTCCTTTCAGCAAAACAAAGTGAATAGTTGGCTTAGCATAGTAACAAAACTAAGTGCAATTTTGCATAGTATAAGGCTTATAACAGAAATATAGGATCCATGGAATTCCATATGAAAGGCTTATAAGCTAGAATTGACAAACCATATTTCTGAATGAAAACAAAATATAAGTTAAGTGTCTTCCTGACAGAAGTTTTACAATGATAAAAATTAGCTTGATGCAAGAGTAGAGAAAAAAAAATCTTCACCCATCAGTCATATGTGGGATCCTAATCCATGGGCAGAGAAGGTTGTCGGCCATCAGTGTTGTGTGAGCTCATATTGATATGGGAATAATATAAAAGAATGCCTAGACTGCAATGTGTACATGTTTTGTTAAAAAAAAAAGAGGCGCCTGCATAGAGCCATATCAAAAGACAACAGAAAAGAAAGATGATGGATCCAGATGCCATGGCAAAGAGGAATAGAGGGATTATAACATTCGGAAAGGAATTATGACATTAACGAACCAATCTTGATTTATCGAATCTTAATTACTCAGGAAGGATACTTCACTGTGCAAAGCTTCATTATCTGAAAATTGTCAAAGGAAAAAAAAAATCGACAACTTAGCTGGTGTGTGCAGCAGAAACGTCTATTGGAGGAGCTGCTTCCGATATGGGTTTCTGGTGGCTGTGCAGGCGGCTTGCCCAGCACAGATGACCGAGGGAGGTAGAAACACCTACTAGACTAGCTCGTTGATCAAAGATGGTTAAGTTTCCTAACCATAGACATGGGGGGGGGGGGGGGGGGGGGGGGGGGGGGGGGGGGGGGGGGGGGGGGGGGGGGGGGGGGGGGGGGGGGGGGGGGGGGGGGGGGGGGGGGGGGGGGGGGGGGGGGGGGGGGGGGGGGGGGGGGGGGGGGGGGGGGTATGAGATTATGCAACTCCCGAATACCGGAGGAACACCTTGTGTGCTATCAAACGTCACAACGTAACTGGGTGATTATAAAAGATGCTCTACAGGTGTCTCCGAAGGTGTTTGTTGGGTTGGCATAGATCGAGATTAGGATTTGTCACTCCAAGTATCGGAGAGGTATCTCTGGGCCCTCTCGGTAATGCACATCGTGACAAGCCTTGCAAGCAATGTGACTAATGAGTTAGTTACGGAATGATGCATTATGGAATGAGTAAAGAGACTTGCCGGTAACGAGATTGAACTAGGTATGGAGATACCGACGATCGAATCTCGGGCAAGTAACATACCGATGACAAAGGGAATAACGTATGTTGTCATTGCGGTTTGACCGATAAAGATCCTCGTAGAATATGTAGGAACCAATATGAGCATCTAGGTTCCGCTGTTGGTTATTGACCGGAGATGTGTCTCGGTCATGTCTACATAGTTCTCGAACCCGTAGGGTCCGCATGCTTAACGTTCGATGATGATTTGTATTATGAGTTATGTGTTTTGGTGACCGAAGATTGTTCGGAGTCCCGAATGAGATCACGGACATGACAAGGAGTCTCGAAATGGTCGAGAGGTAAAGATTGATATATTGGAAGATGGTATTCGGACACCGGAATGATTTCGGAGTGGTTCGGGTATTTTTCGGAGTACCGAGGGGTTACCGGAACCCCCCGGGGAAGTATTGGGCCTACATGGGCCATAGGGGAGAGGGGAGGCAGCCCACAAGGGGGGGGGGCCCATGGGGAGTCCGAATTGGACTAGGGGAGGGGGCGCGCCCCCCTTTCCTTCTCCTCTTCCCTCTCCCTTCCCCTTTCCCCCTCCGTAAGAAAGGAAGGGGGGCCGAATAGGACTTGGAGTCCTATTCGGTTTCCCCCCATGGCGCACCCCCTAGGGCCATCGGCCTCCTCCCCTCCTCCTTTATATACGGGGGCAGGGGGCACCCCTAAACACAACAGTTGTTCTCTTAGCCGTGTGCGGTGCCCCCCTCCACAGTTTACTCCTCCGGTCATATTGTCGTAGTGCTTAGGCGAAGCCCTGCGCGGATCACATCACCATTACCGTCACCACGCCGTCGTGCTGACGAAACTCTCCCTCAACCCTCTGCTGGATCAAGAGTTCGAGGGACGTCATCGAGCTGAACGTGTGCTAAACTCGGAGGTGCCGTACATTCGGTGCTTGATCGGTTGGATCGCGAAGACGTTCGACTACATCAACCTCGTTAAGCTAACGCTTCCGCTTTCGGTCTACGAGGGTACGTGGACACACTCTCCCACTATCATTGCTATGCATCTCCTAGATAGATCTTGTGTGTGCGTAGAAATTTTTTTGAAATTGCATGCTCCGTTTCCCAACATAAGGCCCATATATTTGCCGGGGATGTCCGAAACTCCTTCCGGTGACCCGATAAGTACCCGGTACCCTCCGAAACACTTCCGGTGTCCGAGGGGGGGGGGGGGGGGGGGGGGGGGGGGGGGGGGGGGGGGGGGGGGGGGGGGGGGGGGGGGGGGGGGGGGGGGGGGGGGGGGGGGGGGGGGGGGGGGGGGGGGGGGGGGGGGGGGGGGGGGGGGGGGGGGGGGGGGGGGGGGGGGGGGGGGGGGGGGGGGGGGGGGGGGGGGGGGGGGGGGGGGGGGGGGGGGGGGGGGGGGGGGGGGGGGGGGGGGGGGGGGGGGGGGGGGGGGGGGGGGGGGGGGGGGGGGGGGGGGGGGGGGGGGGGGGGGGGGGGGGGGGGGGGGGGGGGGGGGGGGGGGGGGGGGGGGGGGGGGGGGGGGGGGGGGGGGGGGGGGGGGGGGGGGGGGGGGGGGGGGGGGGGGGGGGGGGGGGGGGGGGGGGGGGGGGGGGGGGGGGGGGGGGGGGGGGGGGGGGGGGGGGGGGGGGGGGGGGGGGGGGGGGGGGGGGGGGGGGGGGGGGGGGGGGGGGGGGGGGGGGGGGGGGGGGGGGGGGGGGGGGGGGGGGGGGGGGGGGGGGGGGGGGGGGGGGGGGGGGGGGGGGGGGGGGGGGGGGGGGGGGGGGGGGGGGGGGGGGGGGGGGGGGGGGGGGGGGGGGGGGGGGGGGGGGGGGGGGGGGGGGGGGGGGGGGGGGGGGGGGGGGGGGGGGGGGGGGGGGGGGGGGGGGGGGGGGGGGGGGGGGGGGGGGGGGGGGGGGGGGGGGGGGGGGGGGGGGGGGGGGGGGGGGGGGGGGGGGGGGGGGGGGGGGGGGGGGGGGGGGGGGGGGGGGGGGGGGGGGGGGGGGGGGGGGGGGGGGGGGGGGGGGGGGGGGGGGGGGGGGGGGGGGGGGGGGGGGGGGGGGGGGGGGGGGGGGGGGGGGGGGGGGGGGGGGGGGGGGGGGGGGGGGGGGGGGGGGGGGGGGGGGGGGGGGGGGGGGGGGGGGGGGGGGGGGGGGGGGGGGGGGGGGGGGGGGGGGGGGGGGGGGGGGGGGGGGGGGGGGGGGGGGGGGGGGGGGGGGGGGGGGGGGGGGGGGGGGGGGGGGGGGGGGGGGGGGGGGGGGGGGGGGGGGGGGGGGGGGGGGGGGGGGGGGGGGGGGGGGGGGGGGGGGGGGGGGGGGGGGGGGGGGGGGGGGGGGGGGGGGGGGGGGGGGGGGGGGGGGGGGGGGGGGGGGGGGGGGGGGGGGGGGGGGGGGGGGGGGGGGGGGGGGGGGGGGGGGGGGGGGGGGGGGGGGGGGGGGGGGGGGGGGGGGGGGGGGGGGGGGGGGGGGGGGGGGGGGGGGGGGGGGGGGGGGGGGGGGGGGGGGGGGGGGGGGGGGGGGGGGGGGGGGGGGGGGGGGGGGGGGGGGGGGGGGGGGGGGGGGGGGGGGGGGGGGGGGGGGGGGGGGGGGGGGGGGGGGGGGGGGGGGGGGGGGGGGGGGGGGGGGGGGGGGGGGGGGGGGGGGGGGGGGGGGGGGGGGGGGGGGGGGGGGGGGGGGGGGGGGGGGGGGGGGGGGGGGGGGGGGGGGGGGGGGGGGGGGGGGGGGGGGGGGGGGGGGGGGGGGGGGGGGGGGGGGGGGGGGGGGGGGGGGGGGGGGGGGGGGGGGGGGGGGGGGGGGGGGGGGGGGGGGGGGGGGGGGGGGGGGGGGGGGGGGGGGGGGGGGGGGGGGGGGGGGGGGGGGGGGGGGGGGGGGGGGGGGGGGGGGGGGGGGGGGGGGGGGGGGGGGGGGGGGGGGGGGGGGGGGGGGGGGGGGGGGGGGGGGGGGGGGGGGGGGGGGGGGGGGGGGGGGGGGGGGGGGGGGGGGGGGGGGGGGGGGGGGGGGGGGGGGGGGGGGGGGGGGGGGGGGGGGGGGGGGGGGGGGGGGGGGGGGGGGGGGGGGGGGGGGGGGGGGGGGGGGGGGGGGGGGGGGGGGGGGGGGGGGGGGGGGGGGGGGGGGGGGGGGGGGGGGGGGGGGGGGGGGGGGGGGGGGGGGGGGGGGGGGGGGGGGGGGGGGGGGGGGGGGGGGGGGGGGGGGGGGGGGGGGGGGGGGGGGGGGGGGGGGGGGGGGGGGGGGGGGGGGGGGGGGGGGGGGGGGGGGGGGGGGGGGGGGGGGGGGGGGGGGGGGGGGGGGGGGGGGGGGGGGGGGGGGGGGGGGGGGGGGGGGGGGGGGGGGGGGGGGGGGGGGGGGGGGGGGGGGGGGGGGGGGGGGGGGGGGGGGGGGGGGGGGGGGGGGGGGGGGGGGGGGGGGGGGGGGGGGGGGGGGGGGGGGGGGGGGGGGGGGGGGGGGGGGGGGGGGGGGGGGGGGGGGGGGGGGGGGGGGGGGGGGGGGGGGGGGGGGGGGGGGGGGGGGGGGGGGGGGGGGGGGGGGGGGGGGGGGGGGGGGGGGGGGGGGGGGGGGGGGGGGGGGGGGGGGGGGGGGGGGGGGGGGGGGGGGGGGGGGGGGGGGGGGGGGGGGGGGGGGGGGGGGGGGGGGGGGGGGGGGGGGGGGGGGGGGGGGGGGGGGGGGGGGGGGGGGGGGGGGGGGGGGGGGGGGGGGGGGGGGGGGGGGGGGGGGGGGGGGGGGGGGGGGGGGGGGGGGGGGGGGGGGGGGGGGGGGGGGGGGGGGGGGGGGGGGGGGGGGGGGGGGGGGGGGGGGGGGGGGGGGGGGGGGGGGGGGGGGGGGGGGGGGGGGGGGGGGGGGGGGGGGGGGGGGGGGGGGGGGGGGGGGGGGGGGGGGGGGGGGGGGGGGGGGGGGGGGGGGGGGGGGGGGGGGGGGGGGGGGGGGGGGGGGGGGGGGGGGGGGGGGGGGGGGGGGGGGGGGGGGGGGGGGGGGGGGGGGGGGGGGGGGGGGGGGGGGGGGGGGGGGGGGGGGGGGGGGGGGGGGGGGGGGGGGGGGGGGGGGGGGGGGGGGGGGGGGGGGGGGGGGGGGGGGGGGGGGGGGGGGGGGGGGGGGGGGGGGGGGGGGGGGGGGGGGGGGGGGGGGGGGGGGGGGGGGGGGGGGGGGGGGGGGGGGGGGGGGGGGGGGGGGGGGGGGGGGGGGGGGGGGGGGGGGGGGGGGGGGGGGGGGGGGGGGGGGGGGGGGGGGGGGGGGGGGGGGGGGGGGGGGGGGGGGGGGGGGGGGGGGGGGGGGGGGGGGGGGGGGGGGGGGGGGGGGGGGGGGGGGGGGGGGGGGGGGGGGGGGGGGGGGGGGGGGGGGGGGGGGGGGGGGGGGGGGGGGGGGGGGGGGGGGGGGGGGGGGGGGGGGGGGGGGGGGGGGGGGGGGGGGGGGGGGGGGGGGGGGGGGGGGGGGGGGGGGGGGGGGGGGGGGGGGGGGGGGGGGGGGGGGGGGGGGGGGGGGGGGGGGGGGGGGGGGGGGGGGGGGGGGGGGGGGGGGGGGGGGGGGGGGGGGGGGGGGGGGGGGGGGGGGGGGGGGGGGGGGGGGGGGGGGGGGGGGGGGGGGGGGGGGGGGGGGGGGGGGGGGGGGGGGGGGGGGGGGGGGGGGGGGGGGGGGGGGGGGGGGGGGGGGGGGGGGGGGGGGGGGGGGGGGGGGGGGGGGGGGGGGGGGGGGGGGGGGGGGGGGGGGGGGGGGGGGGGGGGGGGGGGGGGGGGGGGGGGGGGGGGGGGGGGGGGGGGGGGGGGGGGGGGGGGGGGGGGGGGGGGGGGGGGGGGGGGGGGGGGGGGGGGGGGGGGGGGGGGGGGGGGGGGGGGGGGGGGGGGGGGGGGGGGGGGGGGGGGGGGGGGGGGGGGGGGGGGGGGGGGGGGGGGGGGGGGGGGGGGGGGGGGGGGGGGGGATGGGATCTCACGGGTACAGAAGGTTGCGGTGGTGGAATTAGGTTTTTGGCTCTGTGTCTGGTAGTTTGGGGGTACGTAGGTTTATATAGGAGGAAGAAGTACGTCGGTGGAGCAACGTGGGCCCCACGAGGGTGGAGGGCGCGCCCAGGGGGGTTGGCGCGCCCCCTGCCTCATGCTCTCCTGGTTGCTTTCTTGACGTAGGGTCCAAGTCCTCTGGATCACGTTTGTTCCGAAAATCACGTTCCCGAAGGTTTCATTCCGTTTGGACTCCGTTTGATATTCTTTTTCTGCGAAACACTGAAATAGGCAAAAAAACAGCAATTTGGGCTGGGCCTCCGGTTAATAGGTTAGTCCCAAAAATAATATAAAAGTGTATAATAAAGCCCATTAACATCCAAAACAGAATATAATATAGCATGGAACAATCAAAAATTATAGATACGTTGGAGACGTATCACACATCACTATAAGCCTTGCCAGCAATGTGACTAATGAGTTAGTTACGGGATGATGCATTACGGAACGAGTAAAGAGACTTGCCGGTAACGAGATTGAACTAGGTATGATGATACCGACAACCGAATCTCAGGCAAGTAACATACCGATGACAAAGGAAATAACGTATGTTGTCATAACGGTTCGACCGATAAAGATCTTCGTAGAATATGTGGGAGCCAATATGAGCATCCAGGTTCTGCTATTGGTTATTGACCAGAGAGGTGTCTCGGCCATGTCTACATAGTTCTCGAACCCGTAGGGTCTGCACGCTTAACGTTCGATGACGATTTGTATTATGAGTTATGTGTTTTGGTGACCGAACTTGTTCGGAGTCCCGGATGAGATCACGGACATGACGAGGAGTCTCGAAATGGTCGAGAGGTAAAGATTGATATATTGGAATGTAGTATTCGGACACCGGAAGGGTTCCGGAGTGTATTGGATACATACCGGAGTACCGGAGGGGTTACCGGAACCCCCGGGGAAAGATATGGGCCATATGGGCCATAGGAGGGAGGCTAACCAGCCCACAAGGGGCTGACACGCCCCCCACAACGGAGGAGGCCGAATTGGATTAGGGAAGGGGGCGGCGCCCCCCTTTCCTTCACCTACTCCCTCTCCTTTCCCCCTTTCCCCCTCCGGAAGAAGGAAAGGGGGGGGGGGGCGAATCCTACTAGGCCTGGAGTCCTAGTAGGACTCCCCTCTCCCTGGCGCGCCCCTGGTGGCCGGCCTCCTCCCCTCCTCCTTTATATACGGGGGCAGGGGGCACCCCAAAGCACAACCGTTATTCTCTTAGCCGTGTGCGGTGCCCCCCTCCACAGTTTACTCCTCCGGTCATAGCGTCGTAGTGCTTAGGCGAAGCCCTGCGCGGATCACATCACCATCACCGTCACCACGCCGTCGTGCTGACAAAACTCTCCCTCGGCCCTCTCCTGGATCAGGAGTTCGAGGGGCGTCATCGAGCTGAACGTGTGCTGAACTCGAAGATGCCGTACGTTCGGTACTAGATCGGTTGGATCGTGAAGACGTTCGACCACATCAACCGCGTTAACCTAACGCTTTCGCTTTCGGTCTACGAGGGTACGTGGACACACTCTCCCCCTCTCGTTGCTATGCATCTCCTAGATAGATCTTGCGTGATCGTAGAATTTTTTTTGAAATTGCATGCTACGTTCCCCAACACAATCTACCTATGAATCTGCCTGGTCCTGGCGATTTGTCGGTCGGCATTGCTTTCCCAAATTCCCAAACCTTCTCTTCCGATATTGGCCCCTCAAGGTGTGAGGAAGGCAACTCGAGGACATCAAGATCTAGAGTAAACGTGCGATCATTGGTTGATCCCAAGAGCGAGGCGTAGAAGCGACCCCCGGCCCTCATCCACAATTTTCTCCTGCCCCATGACAATGCCTCCCTCAATTTTCAGTTGGTTTATGGTGTTTCTCCTCCTTCAATGAGTAGCATGTTGATGGAAGAATCTAGTGTTTACATCCTCGTCCATTAGCCATGACAATCCTGACCTTCTTCTAGCAATGGTTCGCTCTAGGGGGCTGAGACCGGGGGCCCAACCTCCATTTAAAAAAAAGGGGCTGAGACCGAGCAACTTGCGCTCCAATGTCTTCTGCAATGCAATTTCTTCGATGGATAGATCCCTGATTCCATGGCAATGTCCAACCGATAGATCACCTCAATCGCGACAAGGATCATGCAGCTCACTCAATGCTCATTTATCCACGTGTATATGCTCCCATTTAGGTTTATCTCTCTAAGCTCGATAGAGTTCAACAACCTTCAAAACCGCACCATCATACGTTTATTTATGTTCATATTGCTTTGTCGTCGTCGTTGACAATGAGATTAAAATCTTCGAAAAGTATCCAGGGACCCACCTCATGCAGCTCATTCAAAAATTCCACCTATATACCCCAGTCATCCACCAACTCGGCCCCACAACGGTGTGACCCTTGCCGTAATTGTGTGCGCTGGCAGAAATAATCCTTCATTTCTTGTTTTTTTAACTGCAAACCGTAGAATAATTGGTGTATGCTAATTTTCATTAAATAAGTAAGTATTTACAGGAAACATAAAAGAAATGAAATGACAAAAAAAAGCAAATCAACCTATTCCAGTTCTAGGAAACATCGATTCAGATTGTTAAATCCTCATAATTCAACATCACATATGTGAATCAACCCAGTTCTTGAGAACTTGGGAATTCTTGTCCTTGACTCGGTGCAGAATAAGGCTGAGATCCTGCTTGAAGAGAGTGAAAGGATCGATATAGTTGACTAGAGGGGGGGGGTGAATAGGCAACTAACAATTTTTAGCTTTTCTTTACCAATTTAAACTTTGCATCAAAGTAGGTTGTCTAGATATGCAACTAGGTGAGCAACCTATATGATGCAACAACAACAAGCACACAAGCAAGCAAGAGATATAACACAAATAAGCTTGCACAAGTAAAGGCACAAGATAACCAAGAGTGGAGCCGGTGAAGACGATGATGTGTTACCGAAGTTCCTTCCCTTTGAGGGGAAGTACGTCTCCGTTGGAGCGGTGTGGAGGCACAATGCTCCCCAAGAAGCCACTAGGACCACCGTACTCTCCTCACGCCCTCACACAATGCGAGATGTCGTGATTCCACTATTGGTGCCC
>JAAAWM010007895.1:0-10737 GCA_036873465.1 Thinopyrum obtusiflorum
CACCTACCAAATAGTTTTATACTTGTTCTAGGTAAAGCAAACGTAAAGTGTGTGTACAGTTCTGTCGGTGGTCGATAGAACTTGAGGGAATATTTGATTTGCCTTTAGCTCCTCGTTGGGTTCGACACTCTTATTTATCAAAAAAGGCTACAAACGAGCCCCTATACTTGTGGGTTATCAAGACCTTTTTATGGCGCCGTTGCCGGGGAGCAATAGCGTGGGGTGAATATTCTTGTGTGTGCTTGTTTGCTTTATCACTAAGTAGTTTTTATTTTGTGCTCTTGTTTTCTATCTCTAGTTATGGGTAGGAAATGTAAAATACCAAAAAAATAGTTGTACCTACTAAACCAATGGTTGAAGAACCACCCAAAATCTATCATACTGCTGAAGATTCCTACTTGGATCATCTTCGATCCCTATGTGCTCATGCTGAAACCCCAACTAGCTTAGTTGAGGGAAAATCATAAAATGAGCATGCTTATTTTGTGCGACACCACTTATCTCAAAAAGGGAAACTTTTATGGCATCATATTAATAGTTTGTACTGTTATGCTATGGATTTATGCGAAATACATTATTTTACTTGTTGTTCTGAAGACCCTAAAATATACCTTCCCTTCCAATGTGAGTTTAAGGATAATGGAATTTTATCTTCTTATGCCAAGGGTGTTTATAATTATTATGATATTGAACACATTGAACAATTTTTTGCTTTTAAGGGTGCTTATGAAATTGCTTCTTTGATTGAAAAGTATGATGCTACTCTTTACAAATCTTAAAATTTTGCCATACCTAAATATTTCTATGAAAATTGTTCTTCTAATGCTTATATTAAACCATATATTGAGAATTTCTCCGCTATCCAAGAAGAGACTAATATTTTGTAGGAGTCTATGGAAGAAGAAATTGATGAAACTGTGAGCTCATTGGATGAAAAAGATGATGAGGAGAGCGAAGAACAAACGGAGGAAGAACGGATTAGCTACCCATGCCCACCTTCTAATGAGAGTAACTCTTCAACTCATACATTGCTCAGTGTCCCTTAGTGCTTACCGAAGGATGAATTCTATGATAATTGCTATGATCCAGTTGATTCACTTGAAATATCCCTTTTTGATGAACTTGATGATTGCTATGCTTGTGGCCATGATGCCCATATGAATTATGCTTATGGATATGAACTTGCTATAGTGCCTTATGTTAAGAATGAAGTTGTTGCTATTGCGCCCACACATGATAGTCCTATTACCTTTTTGAATTCTCCCAACTACACTATATCTGAGAAGTCTGCTCTTATTAAGGATTACATTGATGGGCTGCCTTTTACCGTTGCACATGATAATTTTGATGAATATAATATGCATGTGCTTGCTGCTCCTACTTGCAATTACTATGAGAGAGGAACTACACCTCCACTTCTTTATGTTTCCAACACGATAAAATTGCAAGAAACTGCTTATGCTATGTATGGGGGGGGGGGGGGGGGGGGGGGGGGGGGGGGGGGGGGGGGGGGGGGGGGGGGGGGGGGGGGGGGGGGGGGGGGGGGGGGGGGGGGGGGGGGGGGGGGGGGGGGGGGGGGGGGGGGGGGGGGGGGGGGGGGGGGGGGGGGGGGGGGGGGGGGGGGGGGGGGGGGGGGGGGGGGGGGGGGGGGGGGGGGGGGGGGGGGGGGGGGGGGGGGGGGGGGGGGGGGGGGGGGGGGGGGGGGGGGGGGGGGGGGGGGGGGGGGGGGGGGGGGGGGGGGGGGGGGGGGGGGGGGGGGGGGGGGGGGGGGGGGGGGGGGGGGGGGGGGGGGGGGGGGGGGGGGGGGGGGGGGGGGGGGGGGGGGGGGGGGGGGGGGGGGTGGATCCATTACTTGAGCACTTTATGCCTAGCTTAATGGCTTTAAAGAAAATGCTACCAGGGAGACAACCCAGAAGTTTTAGAGAGTCATTTTATTCTGTTGTGTGCTTTTATAAAGTTTAAAAACAAAAAATATAGAGGGGAACCTAAAACTTTTCCAAAAAGAAAAGTGAAAGTGAGAGAGACGAGCATTGTCAAAGTGGGAGCTAGCCTTGAACTTCGTTCATGCCCATGGAAACTTCGTGAATCTCAATTATAGAAACTTTTCATCAAAAATAATTATCCCCTTGTACAAATCCATTGTATCATAAAAATAATGTGTCAAGATTTGCCTTTAGGATGATCAGATTGCTTGTTGGTATGTGCGGTGCAAAAACAAAAACTTTGGCTGTAGTGCGTGATTTTACATTTCTTACCGGAACGTCAAAAGTTTTTGAAACTTTTTGCACAGTATTGCTACATAAATTGTTTACTATGTCCTAATTGTTCAGAATTTATGGAGTACCAGAAGTATGGTTAAAGTTTAGATTACTACAGTGTTTAAGATAGATTGTGTTTTTGATGCATTGTTTTGCTTGTTTTGATGAAACTATCGATTTTTATCGGTGGTATAAGCCATGGAAAAGTTATAATACTGTATATACAATGCACAAACAAAATATGAATGGGTTTGTAACTGTACTTAAAGTAGTAATTTGCTTTATTATACTAACGGATCTCAACGGTCTTCTGTTAAGTTTTGTGTGGATGAAGTGTTCAAAGATCGAGGAGGTCTCGGTATGAGGAGAAGGAGGAGAGGCAAGAGTTCAAGCTTGGGGATGCCCAAGGCACCCCAAGTACATATCCAAGGAGACTCAAGCGTCTAAGCTTGGGGATGCCCCAGAAGGCATCCCATCTTTCTTCAACAAGTATCGGTATGTTTTTGTTTTCGTTTTGTTCATGTGATATGTGTAAATCTTGGAGCGTCTTTTGTGTTTAGTTTTCATTTTTCTTTTGTGCACCATGATGGTATGAGATAGTCCATGGTTGATTTATAGAATGCTTCATGTGCTTCACTTATATCATTTGAAGTTTGGATTGCCTGTTTCTCTTCACGTAGAAAACCATTATTCGTAGAATGCTCTTTTGCTTCACTTATATTTATTAGAGCATGATATTTTGGAGAAAGAATTAAACTCTCTTGCTTCACTTATATCTATTTGGAAAGTTGACAGGATTTGGTCATTTGCATGGTTAGTCATGAAATCCTACATAAAACTTGTGGATCACTGAATATGATATGTTTGATTCCTTGCAATAGTTTTGCGATATAGAGATGATAATATGTGGGAAGTACTAGTAAAAAGCTGTGGTTAGTAAGAATATTGGTGTAAAGGTTTTTGATTCCCCAAGCATGCACGTATAGTCTCTAGTTATGCTATGAAGTTGGAGCATGATTTATTATTGATTGTCTTCCTTATGAGTGGGGGGGGGGGGGGGGGGGGGGGGGGGGGGGGGGGGGGGGGGGGGGGGGGGGGGGGGGGGGGGGGGGGGGGGGGGGGGGGGGGGGGGGGGGGGGGGGGGGGGGGGGGGGGGGGGGGGGGGGGGGGGGGGGGGGGGGGGGGGGGGGGGGGGGGGGGGGGGGGGGGGGGGGGGGGGGGGGGGGGGGGGGGGGGGGGGGGGGGGGGGGGGGGGGGGGGGGGGGGGGGGGGGGGGGGGGGGGGGGGGGGGGGGGGGGGGGGGGGGGGGGGGGGGGGGGGGGGGGGGGGGGGGGGGGGGGGGGGGGGGGGGGGGGGGGGGGGGGGGGGGGGGGGGGGGGGGGGGGGGGGGGGGGGGGGGGGGGGGGGGGGGGGGGGGGGGGGGGGGGGGGGGGGGGGGGGGGGGGGGGGGGGGGGGGGGGGGGGGGGGGGGGGGGGGGGGGGGGGGGGGGGGGGGGGGGGGGGGGGGGGGGGGGGGGGGGGGGGGGGGGGGGGGGGGGGGGGGGGGGGGGGGGGGGGGGGGGGGGGGGGGGGGGGGGGGGGGGGGGGGGGGGGGGGGGGGGGGGGGGGGGGGGGGGGGGGGGGGGGGGGGGGGGGGGGGGGGGGGGGGGGGGGGGGGGGGGGGGGGGGGGGGGGGGGGGGGGGGGGGGGGGGGGGGGGGGGGGGGGGGGGGGGGGGGGGGGGGGGGGGGGGGGGGGGGGGGGGGGGGGGGGGGGGGGGGGGGGGGGGGGGGGGGGGGGGGGGGGGGGGGGGGGGGGGGGGGGGGGGGGGGGGGGGGGGGGGGGGGGGGGGGGGGGGGGGGGGGGGGGGGGGGGGGGGGGGGGGGGGGGGGGGGGGGGGGGGGGGGGGGGGGGGGGGGGGGGGGGGGGGGGGGGGGGGGGGGGGGGGGGGGGGGGGGGGGGGGGGGGGGGGGGGGGGGGGGGGGGGGGGGGGGGGGGGGGGGGGGGGGGGGGGGGGGGGGGGGGGGGGGGGGGGGGGGGGGGGGGGGGGGGGGGGGGGGGGGGGGGGGGGGGGGGGGGGGGGGGGGGGGGGGGGGGGGGGGGGGGGGGGGGGGGGGGGGGGGGGGGGGGGGGGGGGGGGGGGGGGGGGGGGGGGGGGGGGGGGGGGGGGGGGGGGGGGGGGGGGGGGGGGGGGGGGGGGGGGGGGGGGGGGGGGGGGGGGGGGGGGGGGGGGGGGGGGGGGGGGGGGGGGGGGGGGGGGGGGGGGGGGGGGGGGGGGGGGGGGGGGGGGGGGGGGGGGGGGGGGGGGGGGGGGGGGGGGGGGGGGGGGGGGGGGGGGGGGGGGGGGGGGGGGGGGGGGGGGGGGGGGGGGGGGGGGGGGGGGGGGGGGGGGGGGGGGGGGGGGGGGGGGGGGGGGGGGGGGGGGGGGGGGGGGGGGGGGGGGGGGGGGGGGGGGGGGGGGGGGGGGGGGGGGGGGGGGGGGGGGGGGGGGGGGGGGGGGGGGGGGGGGGGGGGGGGGGGGGGGGGGGGGGGGGGGGGGGGGGGGGGGGGGGGGGGGGGGGGGGGGGGGGGGGGGGGGGGGGGGGGGGGGGGGGGGGGGGGGGGGGGGGGGGGGGGGGGGGGGGGGGGGGGGGGGGGGGGGGGGGGGGGGGGGGGGGGGGGGGGGGGGGGGGGGGGGGGGGGGGGGGGGGGGGGGGGGGGGGGGGGGGGGGGGGGGGGGGGGGGGGGGGGGGGGGGGGGGGGGGGGGGGGGGGGGGGGGGGGGGGGGGGGGGGGGGGGGGGGGGGGGGGGGGGGGGGGGGGGGGGGGGGGGGGGGGGGGGGGGGGGGGGGGGGGGGGGGGGGGGGGGGGGGGGGGGGGGGGGGGGGGGGGGGGGGGGGGGGGGGGGGGGGGGGGGGGGGGGGGGGGGGGGGGGGGGGGGGGGGGGGGGGGGGGGGGGGGGGGGGGGGGGGGGGGGGGGGGGGGGGGGGGGGGGGGGGGGGGGGGGGGGGGGGGGGGGGGGGGGGGGGGGGGGGGGGGGGGGGGGGGGGGGGGGGGGGGGGGGGGGGGGGGGGGGGGGGGGGGGGGGGGGGGGGGGGGGGGGGGGGGGGGGGGGGGGGGGGGGGGGGGGGGGGGGGGGGGGGGGGGGGGGGGGGGGGGGGGGGGGGGGGGGGGGGGGGGGGGGGGGGGGGGGGGGGGGGGGGGGGGGGGGGGGGGGGGGGGGGGGGGGGGGGGGGGGGGGGGGGGGGGGGGGGGGGGGGGGGGGGGGGGGGGGGGGGGGGGGGGGGGGGGGGGGGGGGGGGGGGGGGGGGGGGGGGGGGGGGGGGGGGGGGGGGGGGGGGGGGGGGGGGGGGGGGGGGGGGGGGGGGGGGGGGGGGGGGGGGGGGGGGGGGGGGGGGGGGGGGGGGGGGGGGGGGGGGGGGGGGGGGGGGGGGGGGGGGGGGGGGGGGGGGGGGGGGGGGGGGGGGGGGGGGGGGGGGGGGGGGGGGGGGGGGGGGGGGGGGGGGGGGGGGGGGGGGGGGGGGGGGGGGGGGGGGGGGGGGGGGGGGGGGGGGGGGGGGGGGGGGGGGGGGGGGGGGGGGGGGGGGGGGGGGGGGGGGGGGGGGGGGGGGGGGGGGGGGGGGGGGGGGGGGGGGGGGGGGGGGGGGGGGGGGGGGGGGGGGGGGGGGGGGGGGGGGGGGGGGGGGGGGGGGGGGGGGGGGGGGGGGGGGGGGGGGGGGGGGGGGGGGGGGGGGGGGGGGGGGGGGGGGGGGGGGGGGGGGGGGGGGGGGGGGGGGGGGGGGGGGGGGGGGGGGGGGGGGGGGGGGGGGGGGGGGGGGGGGGGGGGGGGGGGGGGGGGGGGGGGGGGGGGGGGGGGGGGGGGGGGGGGGGGGGGGGGGGGGGGGGGGGGGGGGGGGGGGGGGGGGGGGGGGGGGGGGGGGGGGGGGGGGGGGGGGGGGGGGGGGGGGGGGGGGGGGGGGGGGGGGGGGGGGGGGGGGGGGGGGGGGGGGGGGGGGGGGGGGGGGGGGGGGGGGGGGGGGGGGGGGGGGGGGGGGGGGGGGGGGGGGGGGGGGGGGGGGGGGGGGGGGGGGGGGGGGGGGGGGGGGGGGGGGGGGGGGGGGGGGGGGGGGGGGGGGGGGGGGGGGGGGGGGGGGGGGGGGGGGGGGGGGGGGGGGGGGGGGGGGGGGGGGGGGGGGGGGGGGGGGGGGGGGGGGGGGGGGGGGGGGGGGGGGGGGGGGGGGGGGGGGGGGGGGGGGGGGGGGGGGGGGGGGGGGGGGGGGGGGGGGGGGGGGGGGGGGGGGGGGGGGGGGGGGGGGGGGGGGGGGGGGGGGGGGGGGGGGGGGGGGGGGGGGGGGGGGGGGGGGGGGGGGGGGGGGGGGGGGGGGGGGGGGGGGGGGGGGGGGGGGGGGGGGGGGGGGGGGGGGGGGGGGGGGGGGGGGGGGGGGGGGGGGGGGGGGGGGGGGGGGGGGGGGGGGGGGGGGGGGGGGGGGGGGGGGGGGGGGGGGGGGGGGGGGGGGGGGGGGGGGGGGGGGGGGGGGGGGGGGGGGGGGGGGGGGGGGGGGGGGGGGGGGGGGGGGGGGGGGGGGGGGGGGGGGGGGGGGGGGGGGGGGGGGGGGGGGGGGGGGGGGGGGGGGGGGGGGGGGGGGGGGGGGGGGGGGGGGGGGGGGGGGGGGGGGGGGGGGGGGGGGGGGGGGGGGGGGGGGGGGGGGGGGGGGGGGGGGGGGGGGGGGGGGGGGGGGGGGGGGGGGGGGGGGGGGGGGGGGGGGGGGGGGGGGGGGGGGGGGGGGGGGGGGGGGGGGGGGGGGGGGGGGGGGGGGGGGGGGGGGGGGGGGGGGGGGGGGGGGGGGGGGGGGGGGGGGGGGGGGGGGGGGGGGGGGGGGGGGGGGGGGGGGGGGGGGGGGGGGGGGGGGGGGGGGGGGGGGGGGGGGGGGGGGGGGGGGGGGGGGGGGGGGGGGGGGGGGGGGGGGGGGGGGGGGGGGGGGGGGGGGGGGGGGGGGGGGGGGGGGGGGGGGGGGGGGGGGGGGGGGGGGGGGGGGGGGGGGGGGGGGGGGGGGGGGGGGGGGGGGGGGGGGGGGGGGGGGGGGGGGGGGGGGGGGGGGGGGGGGGGGGGGGGGGGGGGGGCTTTGTGAATCTTAATTACAGAAACTTTTCAACAAAAATAATTATCCCCTTGAAAAATCCATTATATTATATCATGTGCCAAGATTTGCCTTTAGGATGATTAGATTGCTTGTTGGTATGTGCGGTGCAGAAACAGAAACTTTGGCTGTAGCGCATGAATTTCCATTTTTTACTGGAACGTCAAAAGGTTCTGAAACTTTTTGCACAGTCTTGATATACAAATTTTTTATTTCTTCCTAATTTTTCAGAATTTTTAGAGTTACAGAAGTATGGTGGAGTTCAGATTACTACTGACTGTCCCGTTTAAGACAGATCACTTTTGATGCATTGTTTTGCTTGTTTTGATGAAACTATCGATTTTTATCGGTGGTATAAGCCATGGAAAAGTTATATTACAGTAGCTACAATGCAAAAACAAAATATGAATTGGTTTGCAACAGTACTTAAAGTAGTGATTTGCTTTATTATGCTAACGGATCTCACGAGGTTTCTGTTGAGTTTTGTGTGGATGAAGTGATCAAAGGGGGGGGGGGGGGGGGGGGGGGGGGGGGGGGGGGGGGGGGGGGGGGGGGGGGGGGGGGGGGGGGGGGGGGGGGGGGGGGGGGGGGGGGGGGGGGGGGGGGGGGGGGGGGGGGGGGGGGGGGGGGGGGGGGGGGGGGGGGGGGGGGGGGGGGGGGGGGGGGGGGGGGGGGGGGGGGGGGGGGGGGGGGGGGGGGGGGGGGGGGGGGGGGGGGGGGGGGGGGGGGGGGGGGGGGGGGGGGGGGGGGGGGGGGGGGGGGGGGGGGGGGGGGGGGGGGGGGGGGGGGGGGGGGGGGGGGGGGGGGGGGGGGGGGGGGGGGGGGGGGGGGGGGGGGGGGGGGGGGGGGGGGGGGGGGGGGGGGGGGGGGGGGGGGGGGGGGGGGGGGGGGGGGGGGGGGGGGGGGGGGGGGGGGGGGGGGGGGGGGGGGGGGGGGGGGGGGGGGGGGGGGGGGGGGGGGGGGGGGGGGGGGGGGGGGGGGGGGGGGGGGGGGGGGGGGGGGGGGGGGGGGGGGGGGGGGGGGGGGGGGGGGGGGGGGGGGGGGGGGGGGGGGGGGGGGGGGGGGGGGGGGGGGGGGGGGGGGGGGGGGGGGGGGGGGGGGGGGGGGGGGGGGGGGGGGGGGGGGGGGGGGGGGGGGGGGGGGGGGGGGGGGGGGGGGGGGGGGGGGGGGGGGGGGGGGGGGGGGGGGGGGGGGGGGGGGGGGGGGGGGGGGGGGGGGGGGGGGGGGGGGGGGGGGGGGGGGGGGGGGGGGGGGGGGGGGGGGGGGGGGGGGGGGGGGGGGGGGGGGGGGGGGGGGGGGGGGGGGGGGGGGGGGGGGGGGGGGGTCTTAGTAATAGTTTTGAGATATGATGATGTGATATGTGAGTTATGTTGATGATTAATTATGCTCTAGTAGGAATATGGGGGGGGGGGGGGGGGGGGGGGGGGGGGGGGGGGGGGGGGTGATGTTGAAGCATGATTTATTTTTGATTGTCTTCCTTATGAGTGGCGGTCGGGGACGAGCGATGGTCTTTTCCTACCAATCTACCCCCCTAGGGGCATGCATAGTAGTACTTTACTTCGAGGGCTAATAAACTTTTGCAATAAGTATATGAGTTCTTTATGAATAATGTGAGTCCATGGATTATACGCACTCTTACCTTTTTGCAATTTGCTAGCCTCTACGGTACCGTGCATTGCCGTTTCTCACATTGAGACGTGGTGCAAACTTCGCAGGTGCATCCAAAACCCGTGATATGATACGCTCTATCACACATAAGCCTCATTATATCTTCCTCGAAACAACCACCATACCTACCTATTATGGCTTTTCCATGGCCATTCCGAGATATATTGCCATGCAACTTCCACCATTTCTGCTGATGACTTGAGCATTTATTGTCATATTGCTTTGCATGATCGTATAGCTGACATAGTGTTTGTGGCTCAACCATCGTTCATCATTTTTCATGCATGTTACGCTAGATCATTGCCAGAGGCATTCATATAGAGTCATATTTTGTCATAGGTATCGAGTAGTAATTTTTGTTTATTTTGAGTTATAAGTAAATAGAAGTGTGATGATCATCATTTTTAGAGTAGTGCCCTAGTGAGGAAAGGATGTTGGAGACTATGATTCCCCAACAAGTCGGGATGAGACTCCGGACAATGAGAGAAGAAAAAGAAAGAAAAAAAGAAAAAAAGAAAAAAAAGAAAAAAAAAATAATAAACAAAGAGAGAAGGGTCATTGCTAGTATCCTTTACCACACTTGTGCTTCAAAGTAGCACCATGTTTTTTCATATGGAGAGTCTCCTATGTTGTCACATTCATATACCAGTGGGAATTTTTAACCATAGGATTAGATGCACACCCACTTAGTTTTAATATTGAGCTTCCATACACTTATAGCTCTTAGTGCATTCGTTGCATGGCAATCCCTACTCCTCACGTTGATATCGTTTGATGGGCATCTCCATAGCCCGTTGGTTAGCCGCATCGATGTGAGACTTTCTTCCCTTTTTTGTCTTCTCTATATTTACCCCTATCATCATACTCTATTCCACCCATAGTGCTATATCCATGGCTTGCGCTCATGTATCGCGTAAGATTTGAAAAAGCTGAAGCGCGTTAAAAAGTACGAACCAATTGTTCGGCTTATCATCAGGGTTGTGCATGATAAATACTTTGTGTTAAGAAGACAGAGCATGACAAGACTATACAATTTTGTAGGGATAACTTATTTTAGCATTGATATTTTAAAAGACATGGTTGCTTGTTGATATGCTTGAGTATCTAAATTATTATGTCAAAACAAGACTATTTCTTTGAATAACATAAAAGTCCAATTGTCCATGCTATAAAGAAAAGAATATGATGACATGATAGACAACAGTTCACATCAAAAATTCTGTTTTTATCACTTACCTACTCGAGGACGAGTAGGAGTTAATCTTGGGGATGCTGGTACGTCTCCAACGTATCTATAATTTTTGATTGTTCCATGCTGTTATATTATCAATCTTGGATGTTTTATAATCATTTTATAGTCATTTTATATCATTTTTTGGTACTAACCTATTGACATAGTGCCAAGTGCCAGTTCCTGTTTTTTCCGTGTTTTTTACATCGCAGAAAATCAATATCAAATAGAGTCCAAATGCGACGGAACTTTATGGAGATTTTTTATGGACCAAAAGGAACAAGTTGGGCCCTGGAAGCACCTGGGGGAGTCCCGAGGAGGGGACAACCCACCAGGGCGCGCCAGGAGGCCTAGGCACGCCCTAGTGGGTTGTGCCCACCTCGGGTGCCCCCCGGACCGCCTATTTTCTCTATAAATACCCAAATATTCTAGAAATCCTAAGGGAGTCGACGAAATATTCATCCAGCCGCCGCAGAGTCCATAACCACCAGATCTAATCTAGACACC
>JAAAWM010007896.1:0-10749 GCA_036873465.1 Thinopyrum obtusiflorum
ATATTAGAAATGCTACAGAGCTCCCACTCACTTTCTTGTAAATATAGGCTTCTTCAAAAGTCTGTATAAAACCATATGCTTTGATCACACTATCAAAATGTTTATTCCAACTCCGAGAGGCTTGCACCAGTCCATAAATGGATCGCTGGAGCTTGCACACTTTGTTAGCACCCTTTGGATCGACAAAACCTTCTGGTTGCATCATATACAACTCTTCTTCCAGAAATCCATTCAGGAATGCAGTTTTGACATCCTTTTGCCAAATTTCATAATCATAAAATGCGGCAATTGCTAACATGATTCGGACAGACTTAAGCATCGCTACGGGTGAGAAAGTCTCATCGTAGTCAACCCCTTGAACTTGTCGAAAACCTTTCACAACAAGTCGAGCTTTGTAGACAGTAACATTACCGTCAGCGTCAATCTTCTTCTTGAAGATCCATTTATTCTCTATGGCTTGCCGATCATCGGGCAAGTCAACCAAAGTCCACACTTTGTTCTCATACATGGATCCCATCTCAGATTTCATGACCTCAAGCCATTTTGCGGAATCTGGGCTCACCGTCGCTTCTTCATAGTTCGTAGGTTCGCCATGGTCAAGTAACATGACCTCCAGAACAGGATTACCGTACCACTCTGGTGCGGGGGGGGGGGGGGGGGGGGGGGGGGGGGGGGGGGGGGGGGGGGGGGGGGGGGGGGGGGGGGGGGGGGGGGGGGGGGGGGGGGGGGGGGGGGGGGGGGGGGGGGGGGGGGGGGGGGGGGGGGGGGGGGGGGGGGGGGGGGGGGGGGGGGGGGGGGGGGGGGGGGGGGGGGGGGGGGGGGGGGGGGGGGGGGGGGGGGGGGGGGGGGGGGGGGGGGGGGGGGGGGGGGGGGGGGGGGGGGGGGGGGGGGGGGGGGGGGGGGGGGGGGGGGGGGGGGGGGGGGGGGGGGGGGGGGGGGGGGGGGAGAGAAACTCCTTCTCTAGAAAGGATCCGATTTTAGCAACGAAAATCTTGCCTTCAGATCTGTGATAGAAGGTGTACCCAATTGTCTCCTTTGGGTATCCTATGAAGACACATTTCTCCGATTTGGGTTCGAGCTTATCTGGTTGAAGTTTCTTCACATAAGCATCGCAGCCCCAAACTTTGAGAAACGACAACTTTGGTTTCTTGCCAAACCACAGTTCATAAGGCGTCGTCTCAACGGATTTTGATGGTGCCCTATTTAACGTGAATGCGGCCGTCTCTAAAGCATAACCCCAAAACGATAGCGGTAAATCGGTAAGAGACATCATAGATCGCACCATATCAAGTAAAGTACGATTACGACGTTCGGACACACCATTTCGCTGTGGTGTTCCAGGTGGCGTGAGTTGCGAAACTATTCCACATTGTTTCAAATGTAAACCAAACTCGTAACTCAAATATTCTCCTCCACGATCAGATCGTAGAAACTTTATTTTCTTGTTACGATGATTTTCTACTTCACTCTGAAATTCTTTGAACTTTTCAAATGTTTCAGACTTGTGCTTCATCAAGTAGATATACCCATATCTGCTCAAATCATCTGTGAAGGTGAGGAAATAACGATATCCGCCACGAGCCTCAACATTCATCGGACCACATACATCTGTATGTATGATTTCCAACAAATCTGTTGCTCTCTCCATAGATCCGGAGAACGGTGTTTTGGTCATCTTGCCCATGAGGCACGGTTCGCAAGTACCAAGTGATTCATAATCAAGTGATTCCAGAAGTCCATCAGTATGGAGTTTCTTCATGCGTTTTACACCGATATGACCTAAACGGCAGTGCCACAAATATGTTGCACTATCATTATCAACTCTGCATCTTTTGGCTTCAACATTATGAATATGGGGGGGGGGGGGGGGGGGGGGGGGGGGGGGGGGGGGGGGGGGGGGGGGGGGGGGGGGGGGGGGGGGGGGGGGGGGGGGGGGGGGGGGGGGGGGGGGGGGGGGGGGGGGGGGGGGGGGGGGGGGGGGGGGGGGGGGGGGGGGGGGGGGGGGGGGGGGGGGGGGGGGGGGGGGGGGGGGGGGGGGGGGGGGGGGGGGGGGGGGGGGGGGGGGGGGGGGGGGGGGGGGGGGGGGGGGGGGGGGGGGGGGGGGGGGGGGGGGGGGGGGGGGGGGGGGGGGGGGGGGGGGGGGGGGGGGGGGGGGGGGGGGGGGGGGGGGGGGGGGGGGGGGGGGGGGGGGGGGGGGGGGGGGGGGGGGGGGGGGGGGGGGGGGGGGGGGGGGGGGGGGGGGGGGGGGGGGGGGGGGGGGGGGGGGGGGGGGGGGGGGGGGGGGGGGGGGGGGGGGGGGGGGGGGGGGGGGGGGGGGGGGGGGGGGGGGGGGGGGGGGGGGGGGGGGGGGGGGGGGGGGGGGGGGGGGGGGGGGGGGGGGGGGGGGGGGGGGGGGGGGGGGGGGGGGGGGGGGGGGGGGGGGGGGGGGGGGGGGGGGGGGGGGGGGGGGGGGGGGGGGGGGGGGGGGGGGGGGGGGGGGGGGGGGGGGGGGGGGGGGGGGGGGGGGGGGGGGGGGGGGGGGGGGGGGGGGGGGGGGGGGGGGGGGGGGGGGGGGGGGGGGGGGGGGGGGGGGGGGGGGGGGGGGGGGGGGGGGGGGGGGGGGGGGGGGGGGGGGGGGGGGGGGGGGGGGGGGGGGGGGGGGGGGGGGGGGGGGGGGGGGGGGGGGGGGGGGGGGGGGGGGGGGGGGGGGGGGGGGGGGGGGGGGGGGGGGGGGGGGGGGGGGGGGGGGGGGGGGGGGGGGGGGGGGGGGGGGGGGGGGGGGGGGGGGGGGGGGGGGGGGGGGGGGGGGGGGGGGGGGGGGGGGGGGGGGGGGGGGGGGGGGGGGGGGGGGGGGGGGGGGGGGGGGGGGGGGGGGGGGGGGGGGGGGGGGGGGGGGGGGGGGGGGGGGGGGGGGGGGGGGGGGGGGGGGGGGGGGGGGGGGGGGGGGGGGGGGGGGGGGGGGGGGGGGGGGGGGGGGGGGGGGGGGGGGGGGGGGGGGGGGGGGGGGGGGGGGGGGGGGGGGGGGGGGGGGGGGGGGGGGGGGGGGGGGGGGGGGGGGGGGGGGGGGGGGGGGGGGGGGGGGGGGGGGGGGGGGGGGGGGGGGGGGGGGGGGGGGGGGGGGGGGGGGGGGGGGGGGGGGGGGGGGGGGGGGGGGGGGGGGGGGGGGGGGGGGGGGGGGGGGGGGGGGGGGGGGGGGGGGGGGGGGGGGGGGGGGGGGGGGGGGGGGGGGGGGGGGGGGGGGGGGGGGGGGGGGGGGGGGGGGGGGGGGGGGGGGGGGGGGGGGGGGGGGGGGGGGGGGGGGGGGGGGGGGGGGGGGGGGGGGGGGGGGGGGGGGGGGGGGGGGGGGGGGGGGGGGGGGGGGGGGGGGGGGGGGGGGGGGGGGGGGGGGGGGGGGGGGGGGGGGGGGGGGGGGGGGGGGGGGGGGGGGGGGGGGGGGGGGGGGGGGGGGGGGGGGGGGGGGGGGGGGGGGGGGGGGGGGGGGGGGGGGGGGGGGGGGGGGGGGGGGGGGGGGGGGGGGGGGGGGGGGGGGGGGGGGGGGGGGGGGGGGGGGGGGGGGGGGGGGGGGGGGGGGGGGGGGGGGGGGGGGGGGGGGGGGGGGGGGGGGGGGGGGGGGGGGGGGGGGGGGGGGGGGGGGGGGGGGGGGGGGGGGGGGGGGGGGGGGGGGGGGGGGGGGGGGGGGGGGGGGGGGGGGGGGGGGGGGGGGGGGGGGGGGGGGGGGGGGGGGGGGGGGGGGGGGGGGGGGGGGGGGGGGGGGGGGGGGGGGGGGGGGGGGGGGGGGGGGGGGGGGGGGGGGGGGGGGGGGGGGGGGGGGGGGGGGGGGGGGGGGGGGGGGGGGGGGGGGGGGGGGGGGGGGGGGGGGGGGGGGGGGGGGGGGGGGGGGGGGGGGGGGGGGGGGGGGGGGGGGGGGGGGGGGGGGGGGGGGGGGGGGGGGGGGGGGGGGGGGGGGGGGGGGGGGGGGGGGGGGGGGGGGGGGGGGGGGGGGGGGGGGGGGGGGGGGGGGGGGGGGGGGGGGGGGGGGGGGGGGGGGGGGGGGGGGGGGGGGGGGGGGGGGGGGGGGGGGGGGGGGGGGGGGGGGGGGGGGGGGGGGGGGGGGGGGGGGGGGGGGGGGGGGGGGGGGGGGGGGGGGGGGGGGGGGGGGGGGGGGGGGGGGGGGGGGGGGGGGGGGGGGGGGGGGGGGGGGGGGGGGGGGGGGGGGGGGGGGGGGGGGGGGGGGGGGGGGGGGGGGGGGGGGGGGGGGGGGGGGGGGGGGGGGGGGGGGGGGGGGGGGGGGGGGGGGGGGGGGGGGGGGGGGGGGGGGGGGGGGGGGGGGGGGGGGGGGGGGGGGGGGGGGGGGGGGGGGGGGGGGGGGGGGGGGGGGGGGGGGGGGGGGGGGGGGGGGGGGGGGGGGGGGGGGGGGGGGGGGGGGGGGGGGGGGGGGGGGGGGGGGGGGGGGGGGGGGGGGGGGGGGGGGGGGGGGGGGGGGGGGGGGGGGGGGGGGGGGGGGGGGGGGGGGGGGGGGGGGGGGGGGGGGGGGGGGGGGGGGGGGGGGGGGGGGGGGGGGGGGGGGGGGGGGGGGGGGGGGGGGGGGGGGGGGGGGGGGGGGGGGGGGGGGGGGGGGGGGGGGGGGGGGGGGGGGGGGGGGGGGGGGGGGGGGGGGGGGGGGGGGGGGGGGGGGGGGGGGGGGGGGGGGGGGGGGGGGGGGGGGGGGGGGGGGGGGGGGGGGGGGGGGGGGGGGGGGGGGGGGGGGGGGGGGGGGGGGGGGGGGGGGGGGGGGGGGGGGGGGGGGGGGGGGGGGGGGGGGGGGGGGGGGGGGGGGGGGGGGGGGGGGGGGGGGGGGGGGGGGGGGGGGGGGGGGGGGGGGGGGGGGGGGGGGGGGGGGGGGGGGGGGGGGGGGGGGGGGGGGGGGGGGGGGGGGGGGGGGGGGGGGGGGGGGGGGGGGGGGGGGGGGGGGGGGGGGGGGGGGGGGGGGGGGGGGGGGGGGGGGGGGGGGGGGGGGGGGGGGGGGGGGGGGGGGGGGGGGGGGGGGGGGGGGGGGGGGGGGGGGGGGGGGGGGGGGGGGGGGGGGGGGGGGGGGGGGGGGGGGGGGGGGGGGGGGGGGGGGGGGGGGGGGGGGGGGGGGGGGGGGGGGGGGGGGGGGGGGGGGGGGGGGGGGGGGGGGGGGGGGGGGGGGGGGGGGGGGGGGGGGGGGGGGGGGGGGGGGGGGGGGGGGGGGGGGGGGGGGGGGGGGGGGGGGGGGGGGGGGGGGGGGGGGGGGGGGGGGGGGGGGGGGGGGGGGGGGGGGGGGGGGGGGGGGGGGGGGGGGGGGGGGGGGGGGGGGGGGGGGGGGGGGGGGGGGGGGGGGGGGGGGGGGGGGGGGGGGGGGGGGGGGGGGGGGGGGGGGGGGGGGGGGGGGGGGGGGGGGGGGGGGGGGGGGGGGGGGGGGGGGGGGGGGGGGGGGGGGGGGGGGGGGGGGGGGGGGGGGGGGGGGGGGGGGGGGGGGGGGGGGGGGGGGGGGGGGGGGGGGGGGGGGGGGGGGGGGGGGGGGGGGGGGGGGGGGGGGGGGGGGGGGGGGGGGGGGGGGGGGGGGGGGGGGGGGGGGGGGGGGGGGGGGGGGGGGGGGGGGGGGGGGGGGGGGGGGGGGGGGGGGGGGGGGGGGGGGGGGGGGGGGGGGGGGGGGGGGGGGGGGGGGGGGGGGGGGGGGGGGGGGGGGGGGGGGGGGGGGGGGGGGGGGGGGGGGGGGGGGGGGGGGGGGGGGGGGGGGGGGGGGGGGGGGGGGGGGGGGGGGGGGGGGGGGGGGGGGGGGGGGGGGGGGGGGGGGGGGGGGGGGGGGGGGGGGGGGGGGGGGGGGGGGGGGGGGGGGGGGGGGGGGGGGGGGGGGGGGGGGGGGGGGGGGGGGGGGGGGGGGGGGGGGGGGGGGGGGGGGGGGGGGGGGGGGGGGGGGGGGGGGGGGGGGGGGGGGGGGGGGGGGGGGGGGGGGGGGGGGGGGGGGGGGGGGGGGGGGGGGGGGGGGGGGGGGGGGGGGGGGGGGGGGGGGGGGGGGGGGGGGGGGGGGGGGGGGGGGGGGGGGGGGGGGGGGGGGGGGGGGGGGGGGGGGGGGGGGGGGGGGGGGGGGGGGGGGGGGGGGGGGGGGGGGGGGGGGGGGGGGGGGGGGGGGGGGGGGGGGGGGGGGGGGGGGGGGGGGGGGGGGGGGGGGGGGGGGGGGGGGGGGGGGGGGGGGGGGGGGGGGGGGGGGGGGGGGGGGGGGGGGGGGGGGGGGGGGGGGGGGGGGGGGGGGGGGGGGGGGGGGGGGGGGGGGGGGGGGGGGGGGGGGGGGGGGGGGGGGGGGGGGGGGGGGGGGGGGGGGGGGGGGGGGGGGGGGGGGGGGGGGGGGGGGGGGGGGGGGGGGGGGGGGGGGGGGGGGGGGGGGGGGGGGGGGGGGCAATCTGATCGCGGAGGCGAATATTTGAGTTACGAGTTTGGCCTTCATTTAAAACAATGTGGAATAGTTTCACAACTCACGCCACGTGGAACACCACAGTGTAATGGTGTGTCCGAACGTCGTAACCGTACTCTATTGGATATGGTGTGATCTATGATGTCTCTTACCGATTTACCACTATCGTTTTGGGGTTATGAATTAGAGACAGCTGCATTCACGTTAAATAGGGCACCGTCTAAATCCGTTGAGACGACACCGTATGAACTATGGTTTGGCAAGAAACCTAAGCTGTCATTTCTTAAAGTTTGGGGTTGCAACACTTATGTCAAAAGGCTTCAGCCTGATAAGCTCGAACCCAAATAGGAGGAGTGCATCTTCATAGGATACCCTAAGGAAACAATTGGGTACACCTTCTACCACAGATCCGAAGGCAAGATCTTTGTTGCCAAGAATGGAACCTTTCTAGAGAAGGAGTTTCTCTTGAAAGAAGTGAGTGGGAGGAAAGTAGAACTTGATGAGGTAATTGTACCTTCTCTCGAATTGGAAAGTAGTTCATCACAGAAAACTGTTCCCGTGATGCCTACACCAACTAGAGAGGAAGCTAATGATAATGATCATGAAACTTCAGATCAAGTTACTATTGAACCTCGTAGGTCGACCAGAGCATGATCCGCACCAGAGTGGTACGGTAATCCTGTCCTGGAAGTCATGTTACTAGACCATGACGAACCTAAGAGTTATGAAGAAGCTATGATGAGCCCAGATCCAACAGATGGCTTGAAACCATGAAATCTGAGATAGGATCCATGTATGAGAACAAAGTGTGGACTTTGGTGGATTTGCCCGATGATCGGCAAGCCATAGAGAATAAATGGATTTTCAAGAAGAAGACTGACGCTGATGGTAATGTTACCATCTACAAAGCTCGACTTGTCGCAAAAGGTTTTCGACAAGTTCAAGGGTTGACTACGATGAGACTTTCTCACCCGTAGCGATGCTTAAGTCCGTCCGAATCATGTTAGCAATTGCCGCATTTTATGATTATGAAATCTGGCAAATGGACATCAAAACTACATTCCTTAATGGATTTCTCAAAGAAGAGTTGTATATGATGCAACCAGAAGGTTTTGTCGATCCTAAAGGTGCTAACAAAGTGTGCAAGCTCCAGCGATCCATCTATGGACTGGTGCAAGCATCTCGGAGTTGGAATATACGCTTTGATGAAGTGATCAAAGCATATGGATTTATACAGACTTTCGGTGAAGCCTGTATTTACAAGAAAGTGAGTGGGAGCTCTGTAGCATTTCTGATATTATATGTCGATGACATATTGTTGATTGGAAATGATATAGAATTTCTGGATAGCATAAAAGGATACTGGGGGGGGGGGGGGGGGGGGGGGGGGGGGGGGGGGGGGGGGGGGGGGGGGGGGGGGGGGGGGGGGGGGGGGGGGGGGGGGGGGGGGGGGGCTTCAACTCCATTCGTGAAAGTGTTCAAAATGGAGACATAGATATTTGTAAAATACATACGGACCTGAATGTAGCAGATCCGTTGACTAAACCTCTCAATTGAGCACGGCTCAATGCCCGACCACGGCAGAAGATAGAGAAAATATGAGTGTCATCCCCTATGCCCCGGCCATAGGGTCTATTATGTATGCCATGCTGTGTACCAGACCTGATGTAAACCTTGCCGTAAGTTTGGTAGGAACGTACCAAAGTAATCCCGGCATGGAACACTAGACAGCGGTCAAGAATATCCTGAAGTACCTGAAGAGGACTAAGGATATGTTTCTCGTTTATGGATGTGACGAAGAGCTCGTCGTAAAGGGTTACATCGACGCTAGCTTCGACACAGATCTGGATGACTCGAAGTCACAAACCGGATACGTGTATATTTTGAATGGAGGAGCAGTAAGCTGGTGCAGTTGCAAGCAAAGCGTCGTGGCGGGATCTACATGTGAAGCGGAGTACGTGGCAGCCTCGGAGGCAGCATAGGAAGCAGTCTAGATGAAGGAGTTCATTACCGACCTAGGGGTGATTCCCAATGCATCGGGCCCGATGACTCTCTTCTGTGACAACACTGGAGCTATTGCCCTTGCGAAGGGGGGGGGGGGGGGGGGGGGGGGGGGGGGGGGGGGGGGGGGGCTAAGCTTAGGATTGGGTCTTGTCCATCACTTCATTCTCCTAATGATGTGATCGCGTTATCAATGACATCCCCATGTCCATAGCCAGGAAACCATGACTATCTATTGATCAACGAGCTAGTCAACTAGAGGCTCACTAGGGACACATTGTGGTCTATGTATTCACACATGTATTACGATTTCCGGATAATACAATTATAGCATGAATAATAGACAATTATCATGAACAAGGAAATATAATAATCATTTTATTATTGCATCTAGGGCATATTTCCAATAGTCTCCCACTTGAACTAGAGTCAATCATCTAGTTACATTGTGATGAATCGAACACCCATGGAATTCTGGTGTTGATCATGTTTTGCTCTAGGGAGAGGTTTAGTCAACGGATCTGCTACATTCAGGTCCGTATGTACTTTACAAATCTCTATGTCTCCATTTTGAACACTTTCACAAATGGAGTTGAAGCGACGCTTGATATGCCTGGTCTTCCTGTGAAACCTGGGCTCCTTGGCAAGGGCAATAGCTCCAGTGTTGTCACAGAAGAGAGTCATCGGGCCCGATGCATTGGGTATGACTCCTAGGTCGGTAATGAACTCCTTCACCCAGAATGCTTCTTGTGCTGCCTCCGAGGCTGCCATGTACTCCGCTTCACATGTAGATCCCGCCACAACGCTTTGCTTGCAACTGCACCATCTTACTGCCCCACCATTCAAAATATACACGTATCCGGTTTCTGACTTAGAGTCATCCAGATCTATGTCGAAGCTAGCATCGACATAACCCTTTACGACGAGCTCTTCGTCACCTCCATAAACGAGAAACATTTCCTTAGTCCTTTTCAGGTACTTCAGGATATTCTTGACCGCTGTCTAGTGTTCCATGCCGGGATTACTTTGGTACCTTCCTACCAAACTTACGGCAAGGTTTACATCAGGTCTGGTACACAGCATAGCATACATGATAGACCCTATGACCGAGGCATAGGGGACGACACTCATCTTTTCTCTACCTCTGCCGTGGTCGGGCATTGAGCCGTGCTCAATCTCTTACCTTGCAATCCATAATATGAGTAGTACAAGAGTTGATCTACCACGAGATCAGAGAGGCTAAACCCTAGAAGCTAGCCTATGGTATGATTGTGTCTTGTCCTACGGACTAAAACCCTCCGGTTTATATAGACACTGGAGGGGGCTAGGGTTACACAAGGTCGGTTACAAAGGAGGAGATATACATATCCATATTGCCTAGCTTGCCTTCCTCGCCAAGTAGAGTCCCATCCGGACACGGGACGAAGTCTTCAATCTTGTGTCTTCATGGTCCAACAGTCCGGCCAAAGGATATAGTCCAGCTGTCCGAAGACCCCCTAATCCAGGACTCCCTTAGTTGCTCTTTGGTGAGTTGGTCTTCCAAGAAGCAAAGTTGCGTATCTCTCTCGCTAGCGTCACCGAACCTTAAGTGTGTAGACCCTACGGGTTCGGGAGACATGTAGACATGACCGAGACGGCTCTCCGGCCAATAACCAACAGCGGGATCTGGATACCCATGTTGGCTCCCACACGCTCCTCGATGATCTCATCGGAGGAACCACGATGTCGAGGATTCAAGCAACCCCGTATACAATTCCCTTTGTCAATCGGTACGTTACTTGCCCGAGACTCGGGGGGGGGGTCCCTTGAACCTGTCGATAACCCTTAGCGACAAGTCGAGCTTTATAGATGGTGACATTACCATCCGCGTCTGTCTTCTTCTTAAAGATCCATTTGTTTTCTATCGCTCGCCGATCATCGGGCAAGTCTGTCAAAGTCCATACTTTGTTTTCATACATGGATTCTATCTCGGATTGCATGGCTTCAAGCCATTTGTTGGAATCTGGGCCCGCCATCGCTTCTTCATAGTTCGAAGGTTCACCGTTGTCTAACAACATGATTTCCAGGACGGGGTTGCCGTACCACTCTGGTGCGGAACGTGTCCTTGTGGACCTACGAAGTTCAGTAGCAACTTGATCCGAAGTACCTTGATCATCATCATTGGTTTCCTCTTCAGTTGGTGTGGGCATCACAGGAACATTTTCCTGAGCTGCACCACTTTCCCGTTCGAGAGGTAGTACTTCATCGAGTTCTACTTTCCTCCCACTTACTTCTTTCGAGAGAAACTCTTTTTCCAGAAAGCATCCGTTCTTGGCAACAAAGATTTTGCCCTCGGATCTTAAGTAGAAGGTATACCCGACAGTTTCCTTAGGGTATCC
>JAAAWM010007897.1:0-10749 GCA_036873465.1 Thinopyrum obtusiflorum
CATAAGGCCCCCCAACGCTTGCCGGGGCCTCCGAAACCACTTTCGCACACGCTGGTCGTCACCCGGTACCCCCGGAACAATTCCGGACTCCAATACCCTTCGTCCAATATATCGATCTTCACCTCCGGACCATTTCGGAGTTCCTCATCACATCCGGGATCTCATCCAGGACTCCGAACAACCTTCGGTAACCACATACTATTTCCCATTACAACTCTAGTGTCACCGAACCTTAAGTGTGTAGACCCTACGGGTTCGGGAACCATGCAGACATGACCGAGACGTTCTCCGGCCAATAACCAACAGCGGGATCTGGATACCCATGTTGGCTCCCACATGTTCCATGACGATCTCATCGGATGAACCACGATGTCGAGGATTCAAGCAATCCCGTATGCAATTCCCTTTGTCTATCGGTATGTTACTTGCCCGAGATTCGATCGTCGGTATCCCCATACCTCGTTCAATCTCGTTACTGGCAAGTCACTTTACTCATTCCGTAATGCATGATCCCATGACTAACTGCTTAGTCACATTGAGCTCATTATGATGATGCATTACCGAGTGGGCCCAGAGATACCTGGGGGGGGGGGGGGGGGGGGGGGGGGGGGGGGGGGGGGGGGGGGGGGGGGGGGGGGGGGGGGGGGGGGGGGGGGGGGGGGGGGGGGGGGGGGGGGGGGGGGGGGGGGGGGGGGGGGGGGGGGGGGGGGGGGGGGGGGGGGGGGGGGGGGGGGGGGGGGGGGGGGGGGGGGGGGGGGGGGGGGGGGGGGGGGGGGGGGGGGGGGGGGGGGGGGGGGGGGGGGGGGGGGGGGGGGGGGGGGGGGGGGGGGGGGGGGGGGGGGGGGGGGGGGGGGGGGGGGGGGGGGGGGGGGGGGGGGGGGGGGGGGGGGGGGGGGGGGGGGGGGGGGGGGGGGGGGGGGGGGGGGGGGGGGGGGGGGGGGGGGGGGGGGGGGGGGGGGGGGGGGGGGGGGGGGGGGGGGGGGGGGGGGGGGGGGGGGGGGGGGGGGGGGGGGGGGGGGGGGGGGGGGGGGGGGGGGGGGGGGGGGGGGGGGGGGGGGGGGGGGGGGGGGGGGGGGGGGGGGGGGGGGGGGGGGGGGGGGGGGGGGGGGGGGGGGGGGGGGGGGGGGGGGGGGGGGGGGGGGGGGGGGGGGGGGGGGGGGGGGGGGGGGGGGGGGGGGGGGGGGGGGGGGGGGGGGGGGGGGGGGGGGGGGGGGGGGGGGGGGGGGGGGGGGGGGGGGGGGGGGGGGGGGGGGGGGGGGGGGGGGGGGGGGGGGGGGGGGGGGGGGGGGGGGGGGGGGGGGGGGGGGGGGGGGGGGGGGGGGGGGGGGGGGGGGGGGGGGGGGGGGGGGGGGGGGGGGGGGGGGGGGGGGGGGGGGGGGGGGGGGGGGGGGGGGGGGGGGGGGGGGGGGGGGGGGGGGGGGGGGGGGGGGGGGGGGGGGGGGGGGGGGGGGGGGGGGGGGGGGGGGGGGGGGGGGGGGGGGGGGGGGGGGGGGGGGGGGGGGGGGGGGGGGGGGGGGGGGGGGGGGGGGGGGGGGGGGGGGGGGGGGGGGGGGGGGGGGGGGGGGGGGGGGGGGGGGGGGGGGGGGGGGGGGGGGGGGGGGGGGGGGGGGGGGGGGGGGGGGGGGGGGGGGGGGGGGGGGGGGGGGGGGGGGGGGGGGGGGGGGGGGGGGGGGGGGGGGGGGGGGGGGGGGGGGGGGGGGGGGGGGGGGGGGGGGGGGGGGGGGGGGGGGGGGGGGGGGGGGGGGGGGGGGGGGGGGGGGGGGGGGGGGGGGGGGGGGGGGGGGGGGGGGGGGGGGGGGGGGGGGGGGGGGGGGGGGGGGGGGGGGGGGGGGGGGGGGGGGGGGGGGGGGGGGGGGGGGGGGGGGGGGGGGGGGGGGGGGGGGGGGGGGGGGGGGGGGGGGGGGGGGGGGGGGGGGGGGGGGGGGGGGGGGGGGGGGGGGGGGGGGGGGGGGGGGGGGGGGGGGGGGGGGGGGGGGGGGGGGGGGGGGGGGGGGGGGGGGGGGGGGGGGGGGGGGGGGGGGGGGGGGGGGGGGGGGGGGGGGGGGGGGGGGGGGGGGGGGGGGGGGGGGGGGGGGGGGGGGGGGGGGGGGGGGGGGGGGGGGGGGGGGGGGGGGGGGGGGGGGGGGGGGGGGGGGGGGGGGGGGGGGGGGGGGGGGGGGGGGGGGGGGGGGGGGGGGGGGGGGGGGGGGGGGGGGGGGGGGGGGGGGGGGGGGGGGGGGGGGGGGGGGGGGGGGGGGGGGGGGGGGGGGGGGGGGGGGGGGGGGGGGGGGGGGGGGGGGGGGGGGGGGGGGGGGGGGGGGGGGGGGGGGGGGGGGGGGGGGGGGGGGGGGGGGGGGGGGGGGGGGGGGGGGGGGGGGGGGGGGGGGGGGGGGGGGGGGGGGGGGGGGGGGGGGGGGGGGGGGGGGGGGGGGGGGGGGGGGGGGGGGGGGGGGGGGGGGGGGGGGGGGGGGGGGGGGGGGGGGGGGGGGGGGGGGGGGGGGGGGGGGGGGGGGGGGGGGGGGGGGGGGGGGGGGGGGGGGGGGGGGGGGGGGGGGGGGGGGGGGGGGGGGGGGGGGGGGGGGGGGGGGGGGGGGGGGGGGGGGGGGGGGGGGGGGGGGGGGGGGGGGGGGGGGGGGGGGGGGGGGGGGGGGGGGGGGGGGGGGGGGGGGGGGGGGGGGGGGGGGGGGGGGGGGGGGGGGGGGGGGGGGGGGGGGGGGGGGGGGGGGGGGGGGGGGGGGGGGGGGGGGGGGGGGGGGGGGGGGGGGGGGGGGGGGGGGGGGGGGGGGGGGGGGGGGGGGGGGGGGGGGGGGGGGGGGGGGGGGGGGGGGGGGGGGGGGGGGGGGGGGGGGGGGGGGGGGGGGGGGGGGGGGGGGGGGGGGGGGGGGGGGGGGGGGGGGGGGGGGGGGGGGGGGGGGGGGGGGGGGGGGGGGGGGGGGGGGGGGGGGGGGGGGGGGGGGGGGGGGGGGGGGGGGGGGGGGGGGGGGGGGGGGGGGGGGGGGGGGGGGGGGGGGGGGGGGGGGGGGGGGGGGGGGGGGGGGGGGGGGGGGGGGGGGGGGGGGGGGGGGGGGGGGGGGGGGGGGGGGGGGGGGGGGGGGGGGGGGGGGGGGGGGGGGGGGGGGGGGGGGGGGGGGGGGGGGGGGGGGGGGGGGGGGGGGGGGGGGGGGGGGGGGGGGGGGGGGGGGGGGGGGGGGGGGGGGGGGGGGGGGGGGGGGGGGGGGGGGGGGGGGGGGGGGGGGGGGGGGGGGGGGGGGGGGGGGGGGGGGGGGGGGGGGGGGGGGGGGGGGGGGGGGGGGGGGGGGGGGGGGGGGGGGGGGGGGGGGGGGGGGGGGGGGGGGGGGGGGGGGGGGGGGGGGGGGGGGGGGGGGGGGGGGGGGGGGGGGGGGGGGGGGGGGGGGGGGGGGGGGGGGGGGGGGGGGGGGGGGGGGGGGGGGGGGGGGGGGGGGGGGGGGGGGGGGGGGGGGGGGGGGGGGGGGGGGGGGGGGGGGGGGGGGGGGGGGGGGGGGGGGGGGGGGGGGGGGGGGGGGGGGGGGGGGGGGGGGGGGGGGGGGGGGGGGGGGGGGGGGGGGGGGGGGGGGGGGGGGGGGGGGGGGGGGGGGGGGGGGGGGGGGGGGGGGGGGGGGGGGGGGGGGGGGGGGGGGGGGGGGGGGGGGGGGGGGGGGGGGGGGGGGGGGGGGGGGGGGGGGGGGGGGGGGGGGGGGGGGGGGGGGGGGGGGGGGGGGGGGGGGGGGGGGGGGGGGGGGGGGGGGGGGGGGGGGGGGGGGGGGGGGGGGGGGGGGGGGGGGGGGGGGGGGGGGGGGGGGGGGGGGGGGGGGGGGGGGGGGGGGGGGGGGGGGGGGGGGGGGGGGGGGGGGGGGGGGGGGGGGGGGGGGGGGGGGGGGGGGGGGGGGGGGGGGGGGGGGGGGGGGGGGGGGGGGGGGGGGGGGGGGGGGGGGGGGGGGGGGGGGGGGGGGGGGGGGGGGGGGGGGGGGGGGGGGGGGGGGGGGGGGGGGGGGGGGGGGGGGGGGGGGGGGGGGGGGGGGGGGGGGGGGGGGGGGGGGGGGGGGGGGGGGGGGGGGGGGGGGGGGGGGGGGGGGGGGGGGGGGGGGGGGGGGGGGGGGGGGGGGGGGGGGGGGGGGGGGGGGGGGGGGGGGGGGGGGGGGGGGGGGGGGGGGGGGGGGGGGGGGGGGGGGGGGGGGGGGGGGGGGGGGGGGGGGGGGGGGGGGGGGGGGGGGGGGGGGGGGGGGGGGGGGGGGGGGGGGGGGGGGGGGGGGGGGGGGGGGGGGGGGGGGGGGGGGGGGGGGGGGGGGGGGGGGGGGGGGGGGGGGGGGGGGGGGGGGGGGGGGGGGGGGGGGGGGGGGGGGGGGGGGGGGGGGGGGGGGGGGGGGGGGGGGGGGGGGGGGGGGGGGGGGGGGGGGGGGGGGGGGGGGGGGGGGGGGGGGGGGGGGGGGGGGGGGGGGGGGGGGGGGGGGGGGGGGGGGGGGGGGGGGGGGGGGGGGGGGGGGGGGGGGGGGGGGGGGGGGGGGGGGGGGGGGGGGGGGGGGGGGGGGGGGGGGGGGGGGGGGGGGGGGGGGGGGGGGGGGGGGGGGGGGGGGGGGGGGGGGGGGGGGGGGGGGGGGGGGGGGGGGGGGGGGGGGGGGGGGGGGGGGGGGGGGGGGGGGGGGGGGGGGGGGGGGGGGGGGGGGGGGGGGGGGGGGGGGGGGGGGGGGGGGGGGGGGGGGGGGGGGGGGGGGGGGGGGGGGGGGGGGGGGGGGGGGGGGGGGGGGGGGGGGGGGGGGGGGGGGGGGGGGGGGGGGGGGGGGGGGGGGGGGGGGGGGGGGGGGGGGGGGGGGGGGGGGGGGGGGGGGGGGGGGGGGGGGGGGGGGGGGGGGGGGGGGGGGGGGGGGGGGGGGGGGGGGGGGGGGGGGGGGGGGGGGGGGGGGGGGGGGGGGGGGGGGGGGGGGGGGGGGGGGGGGGGGGGGGGGGGGGGGGGGGGGGGGGGGGGGGGGGGGGGGGGGGGGGGGGGGGGGGGGGGGGGGGGGGGGGGGGGGGGGGGGGGGGGGGGGGGGGGGGGGGGGGGGGGGGGGGGGGGGGGGGGGGGGGGGGGGGGGGGGGGGGGGGGGGGGGGGGGGGGGGGGGGGGGGGGGGGGGGGGGGGGGGGGGGGGGGGGGGGGGGGGGGGGGGGGGGGGGGGGGGGGGGGGGGGGGGGGGGGGGGGGGGGGGGGGGGGGGGGGGGGGGGGGGGGGGGGGGGGGGGGGGGGGGGGGGGGGGGGGGGGGGGGGGGGGGGGGGGGGGGGGGGGGGGGGGGGGGGGGGGGGGGGGGGGGGGGGGGGGGGGGGGGGGGGGGGGGGGGGGGGGGGGGGGGGGGGGGGGGGGGGGGGGGGGGGGGGGGGGGGGGGGGGGGGGGGGGGGGGGGGGGGGGGGGGGGGGGGGGGGGGGGGGGGGGGGGGGGGGGGGGGGGGGGGGGGGGGGGGGGGGGGGGGGGGGGGGGGGGGGGGGGGGGGGGGGGGGGGGGGGGGGGGGGGGGGGGGGGGGGGGGGGGGGGGGGGGGGGGGGGGGGGGGGGGGGGGGGGGGGGGGGGGGGGGGGGGGGGGGGGGGGGGGGGGGGGGGGGGGGGGGGGGGGGGGGGGGGGGGGGGGGGGGGGGGGGGGGGGGGGGGGGGGGGGGGGGGGGGGGGGGGGGGGGGGGGGGGGGGGGGGGGGGGGGGGGGGGGGGGGGGGGGGGGGGGGGGGGGGGGGGGGGGGGGGGGGGGGGGGGGGGGGGGGGGGGGGGGGGGGGGGGGGGGGGGGGGGGGGGGGGGGGGGGGGGGGGGGGGGGGGGGGGGGGGGGGGGGGGGGGGGGGGGGGGGGGGGGGGGGGGGGGGGGGGGGGGGGGGGGGGGGGGGGGGGGGGGGGGGGGGGGGGGGGGGGGGGGGGGGGGGGGGGGGGGGGGGGGGGGGGGGGGGGGGGGGGGGGGGGGGGGGGGGGGGGGGGGGGGGGGGGGGGGGGGGGGGGGGGGGGGGGGGGGGGGGGGGGGGGGGGGGGGGGGGGGGGGGGGGGGGGGGGGGGGGGGGGGGGGGGGGGGGGGGGGGGGGGGGGGGGGGGGGGGGGGGGGGGGGGGGGGGGGGGGGGGGGGGGGGGGGGGGGGGGGGGGGGGGGGGGGGGGGGGGGGGGGGGGGGGGGGGGGGGGGGGGGGGGGGGGGGGGGGGGGGGGGGGGGGGGGGGGGGGGGGGGGGGGGGGGGGGGGGGGGGGGGGGGGGGGGGGGGGGGGGGGGGGGGGGGGGGGGGGGGGGGGGGGGGGGGGGGGGGGGGGGGGGGGGGGGGGGGGGGGGGGGGGGGGGGGGGGGGGGGGGGGGGGGGGGGGGGGGGGGGGGGGGGGGGGGGGGGGGGGGGGGGGGGGGGGGGGGGGGGGGGGGGGGGGGGGGGGGGGGGGGGGGGGGGGGGGGGGGGGGGGGGGGGGGGGGGGGGGGGGGGGGGGGGGGGGGGGGGGGGGGGGGGGGGGGGGGGGGGGGGGGGGGGGGGGGGGGGGGGGGGGGGGGGGGGGGGGGGGGGGGGGGGGGGGGGGGGGGGGGGGGGGGGGGGGGGGGGGGGGGGGGGGGGGGGGGGGGGGGGGGGGGGGGGGGGGGGGGGGGGGGGGGGGGGGGGGGGGGGGGGGGGGGGGGGGGGGGGGGGGGGGGGGGGGGGGGGGGGGGGGGGGGGGGGGGGGGGGGGGGGGGGGGGGGGGGGGGGGGGGGGGGGGGGGGGGGGGGGGGGGGGGGGGGGGGGGGGGGGGGGGGGGGGGGGGGGGGGGGGGGGGGGGGGGGGGGGGGGGGGGGGGGGGGGGGGGGGGGGGGGGGGGGGGGGGGGGGGGGGGGGGGGGGGGGGGGGGGGGGGGGGGGGGGGGGGGGGGGGGGGGGGGGGGGGGGGGGGGGGGGGGGGGGGGGGGGGGGGGGGGGGGGGGGGGGGGGGGGGGGGGGGGGGGGGGGGGGGGGGGGGGGGGGGGGGGGGGGGGGGGGGGGGGGGGGGGGGGGGGGGGGGGGGGGGGGGGGGGGGGGGGGGGGGGGGGGGGGGGGGGGGGGGGGGGGGGGGGGGGGGGGGGGGGGGGGGGGGGGGGGGGGGGGGGGGGGGGGGGGGGGGGGGGGGGGGGGGGGGGGGGGGGGGGGGGGGGGGGGGGGGGGGGGGGGGGGGGGGGGGGGGGGGGGGGGGGGGGGGGGGGGGGGGGGGGGGGGGGGGGGGGGGGGGGGGGGGGGGGGGGGGGGGGGGGGGGGGGGGGGGGGGGGGGGGGGGGGGGGGGGGGGGGGGGGGGGGGGGGGGGGGGGGGGGGGGGGGGGGGGGGGGGGGGGGGGGGGGGGGGGGGGGGGGGGGGGGGGGGGGGGGGGGGGGGGGGGGGGGGGGGGGGGGGGGGGGGGGGGGGGGGGGGGGGGGGGGGGGGGGGGGGGGGGGGGGGGGGGGGGGGGGGGGGGGGGGGGGGGGGGGGGGGGGGGGGGGGGGGGGGGGGGGTTGCTTATCATAAGAGACCATTTTGGCCTGTCCTTTGCCTCAAAAGGATTGGGCTACCTTGCTGCACTTTTGTTACTACTGTCATTTCTTGCTCGTCACCAATTATACTACTATCAAACTGCTCTGCTACTTACAATTTCAGCACTTGCAGACCTTACCTTGCTGAAAACCACTTGTCATTTCCTTCTGCTCCTCGTTGGGTTCGACACTCTGACTTATCGAAAAGAGCTACAATTGATCCCCTATACTTGTGGGTAATCTGTTGGGAAACATAGAAATAATTCAAAATAATTCCTACGTGTCACCAAGATCAATCTAGGAGAAGCTAGCAAGAAGATAAAGGGAGTGCATCTTCATACCCTTGAAGATCGCTAAGCGGAAGCGTTACAAGAATGCGGTTGATGGAGTCGTACTCGCGGCGATTCAAATCACGGAAGATCCGATCCAAGCGCCGAACGGACGACACCTCCGCGTCCAACACACGTATAGCCCGGGGATGTCTCCTCCTTCTTGATCTAGCAAGGGGAGAGGATAAGTTGAGGGAGAACTCCGGTAGCACGACGGCGTGGTGGTGGAGCTCGTGGTTCTCCGGCAGAGCTTCGCTACGCTAAACGGAGGAGGGGAGGAGTTGGAGGGGGAGGGCTGCGCCAGGGGCAAAGGGGTGCTGCTCCCATGCACCTCCCCACTATATATAGGGGTGGAGGGGGCTGGTTTCTTGCCCTCCAAGTCCATTGGGGCGTTGGCAAAAGTGGGAGGAAAGAAATCCCATCGTTTCCCTTCCCCACCGATTGTTATCCCCCCTTTTTAGGGATCTTGATCTTATCCCTTTGGGATATGATCTTATTGGGGGGGGGGGGGGGGGGGGGGGGGGGGGGGGGGGGGGGGGGGGGGGGGGGGGGGGGGGGGGGGGGGGGGGGGGGGGGGGGGGGGGGGGGGGGGGGGGGGGGGGGGGGGGGGGGGGGGGGGGGGGGGGGGGGGGGGGGGGGGGGGGGGGGGGGGGGGGGGGGGGGGGGGGGGGGGGGGGGGGGGGGGGGGGGGGGGGGGGGGGGGGGGGGGGGGGGGGGGGGGGGGGGGGGGGGGGGGGGGGGGGGGGGGGGGGGGGGGGGGGGGGGGGGGGGGGGGGGGGGGGGGGGGGGGGGGGGGGGGGGGGGGGGGGGGGGGGGGGGGGGGGGGGGGGGGGGGGGGGGGGGGGGGGGGGGGGGGGGGGGGGGGGGGGGGGGGGGGGGGGGGGGGGGGGGGGGGGGGGGGGGGGGGGGGGGGGGGGGGGGGGGGGGGGGGGGGGGGGGGGGGGGGGGGGGGGGGGGGGGGGGGGGGGGGGGGGGGGGGGGGGGGGGGGGGGGGGGGGGGGGGGGGGGGGGGGGGGGGGGGGGGGGGGGGGGGGGGGGGGGGGGGGGGGGGGGGGGGGGGGGGGGGGGGGGGGGGGGGGGGGGGGGGGGGGGGGGGGGGGGGGGGGGGGGGGGGGGGGGGGGGGGGGGGGGGGGGGGGGGGGGGGGGGGGGGGGGGGGGGGGGGGGGGGGGGGGGGGGGGGGGGGGGGGGGGGGGGGGGGGGGGGGGGGGGGGGGGGGGGGGGGGGGGGGGGGGGGGGGGGGGGGGGGGGGGGGGGGGGGGGGGGGGGGGGGGGGGGGGGGGGGGGGGGGGGGGGGGGGGGGGGGGGGGGGGGGGGGGGGGGGGGGGGGGGGGGGGGGGGGGGGGGGGGGGGGGGGGGGGGGGGGGGGGGGGGGGGGGGGGGGGGGGGGGGGGGGGGGGGGGGGGGGGGGGGGGGGGGGGGGGGGGGGGGGGGGGGGGGGGGGGGGGGGGGGGCGTGGAGGGCTGGATGAATAGGACCACCCCGTGGAGGGCTGGATGAACAGTAGATGGTGGAGGGCTGGACGAACAGTAGCCCATGGAGGGGTGGTTGAACAGGAGCCCGTGGAGAGGGCTGGTTGAACAGTAGCCGGTGGAGTAGCGCGCGGTGGAGGCTGGATGAACAGGAGCCCGTGGATGAACAGTCACAGGTGGAGGCTGGAGGAGGTCGACGGTGGATGAACAGTAGCCCGTGGAGGCTGGAGGGGGTCGACGGTGGAGATGAATAGTATCCCGTGGAGTCCCGTTTTGCGGTATGCCACACTCCTCCCGCTGAACAGGACCCCCGTTTCGACCGTAGCGCTCCAACACAAAGTCCGTTTCCTCCGTTTTGTGGTACACCACACCCCTCCCGATCAACAGGACCCTATTTCGACCGTAGGAGGTCCGTTTCCTCCGTTTTGCGGTACGCCAGACCCCTCCCGATGAACAGGATCCCGTTTCGAATGTGGCCGGTCGAACACAAGGCCGTTTCCTCCGTTGTGCGGTACGCCAGGCCTCATTTTCATCGGCTGTTCCGTCCAAGCCGGTTGGCTCCCACGCGTTCCGTTGCCTCCCGATGAACACGACGCATTCCGTTGCCTCCCCATGAACACGACGACGATGCAGTTTCTCCGTTCTGACCCAGCCATGTACATGATCCCTGGCCGAACGTACGCGCGAGTAGGCGTTCGAGACCCCGCCCGTATGTATGTACATGGCCGTATTTACTTTCTTGCACCTTGGCCGATGTACGTACGTGTACATGCTACGTGCGCGCCTCTACTACGACACATGTGCGCCTCTACTACGACACGTGCGCGCCTCTACATCGACCAGTATGTACGTACACATTCGCGACCAGAATGACAACGCTACGTACGCTTCGACCAGGTGGGTCCCGACTGTCAGGCACTTCTTCCGTGCGAAGATGTAGCTAGTGGGTCCCAGCAGTCAGGGAGGCGAATCATTTTTTTGCCCAGACGCACTTCCTTGCGTGCGAAGATGTAGCTGGTGGGTCCCAGCAGTCAGGGGGGAAACATTTTTTTCGCGAAATACGGTGGCCCGTCCGGTGGGTCCCTGCTGTCAGGTGGAGGAATAATTATTTTGCGCGTAATAAGGAGGCACTTCCTTGCGGCCGCCGTGGACCCAACTGTCAGCCTCTCCACGTACAGTACTCTTCCAATGGAAGTCGTTCCTTGACCACGTTGACCACGCCGCGCCGAGAGCACCAGGGCGGTGGACGATGGCGAGGCCTAGGAAGGGGACGACGTGGAGCCGGGGAAGACGCGGCAGTGGATGCCCATGCGGAGAGGAGTACGAGGGTTCACTGGTTCTGCTGCGGTGTGAGGCTACCGTTGCCGCAGAATAATAAGGGGTGTGGGTGAGTAGAGGGATGCCCTGGCCAGCGGTGGAGTAGTAGGGGGCGGTGAGGCCTGCGCGGCAGCACAGCCGGCCAAGGGAGGTGGGAGCAGGCGGTCCCGCCCGGCGCTGGATTTGGCGGCTGGAGCAAGAAGATCAGAGATTGAAGAAACAC